>JABFPB010000431.1:0-39112 GCA_022817645.1 Ceratoteleas bidentatus
TGAAGTTTAAAACGGAATGTTTCAGAAGGAGAACTCATGTTCTCCTTCTGAAACATTTCGGTTGGTTATAGACGAGTAGATATTTTGCTTTTTATCTCTTATATATACACAAAAACACATTTATTTGTATACCATTTATATGTAAACAAACCCTTGTTTTCATACCACGTATATGTAAACAAACTCTTGTTTACACACCATTTATATGTACACAAACTCTTGTTTACATACCATTTATATGTAAACAAACTCTTGTTTATGTACCATTTTAAATGTAAACATACCCTTGTTTACATACCATTTAAATGTAAATAAACCCTTGTTTACATACCATTTACATGTAAACAAACCCTTATTTACATACCATTTATATGTAAACAAACCTTCGTTTACATTGTTCTGGACGAAAACAAATATTCTTTCTCACTCTACGATGTCGAACTTATACTATACATCAAATTCAAAACATCTAGAGATTCTATTTCATTTTCTAAATCTACAACTAATAATAGAACGACCATTTTCTAACCACTTTTCTCCGGAATTATACATTACGTCGAATTCCTCCATTAATTGGTCCCTCACCATTTTCACTTCCAAACTTTTGCTACACATTACGTCCACTCTCCCACTCGGTGCCGCACTTGATCAAGCCTAAACTACACAACCATTAATAACTCCCGGAACCGTGCCATGTCGAGCCGAACCGTATCTATCAGGGGCAACTGAATCCCGCGGCCACAAATGTAGCTAAACCATCTGCCATAATAGCGAATCCGCCTGCGACTATTAAACAATAGACATAACCGGTCCATTCACTCGTGGCCCGTCGCAAAAACCGCCGCGGGCTCTTACCGCCCCCCTCCGTTCCCCCTTCTAATATTCATTGCATCCAGCTCGTTCCTCGGCGTATCCAACGCCCCCTGCAATAATTTCCAAGTCCTCCATAACGACGCACGTACTTTATCGACGCGTGAATCCGCGATAACGAGCAGCCCGAAAATATGCGCGCCGCCAGAGGTCGCTGCGCAAAAATGGGCCGTCTCCACGTCAATGTAACTCGTTAAGTTGAAAAGCGGCCGGCACGTCGACTTCGGAAGCCGCGCGTTTGCATTCAGAAGACAGCGACAAAACAAGCGGCACAAACGAGCCGGCCGTTGTTTCAGGGGGGCGCTGTTGTCGCGGGATCGAAAAAATGGCGCGATGAAAGGTCGCTAATTGGACGGTGCTTTTTCGGGGCCGCGCAGGGTCGAATAATTTATCGTCCGCGGCTTTTTTCGGCGGACCCGCGACCTACTTCTCTCGATAATCTCGTTTCGGGGGCGCTGCACACTTCGCGCGGAAATGGCCCGGGTTTCGCGCAATATCTCGACGTCGTTTCGTCCCTTTCCTCGCCCTCGGCTCGACTCGCGAGAGATTTCGCTTTTCACGCATCAGTCGCGGGAATCGCGACGTTCCTTCCCGCGAAACGCGGGGCAGACGGGAACAAAATGTATTGCGCCCCCCAGACCCCCCCCCCCGTATGACATTTATTACCGAAAAATCGCGTCGCGAAAAATTTGTTATCGAAGGAAATGGTTCGCGGCGAAATTCACGGTACGTGTCATATTCGGCAACGGAGTGACGGTAAGACTTGGATGGAGAAACAACCGCGGAAAATCCGCGAGTTTCGCGCAGGGTTCGGGTAATTACTTGGTGGCGATCGATAGTACCGATAATAATGATAATGGTAACGTAGTGTTAGGGAGAGTGGTTGTTGCAGATTTTTTGCAAAATTGGACGTTGCTTTTTATGGCGGTGCAATTTTTAGGAATCCGAACCAGGCTCGTTTGTTCAAAAACAAATGCAAACAAACGGACTCGTTCATTACGGCGCTATTCATATTTGTTAAAAAGCTCTAACGCAATTATGGATTTAATTTGTAGAAATACTCGCGACGCAAACATTATGTCAATCCCGGTGAAGCTGCAACGCTCGCAAGAGCTGCCGAACGCGTGCTCGGGTTCGGCGTTTAATGAAAATTGACCTGAGAAAATTGAAGGTAAGAAAAGTTTTCGCCTCTCGGCAGCCTCGTTTCACTTCGGTGGAAAAAGTTAAAAAATTGCAATCAAAACGGAAAGTATACTGTGGGAGATATGTAGTTTGCATAAATAAATTTGTGAGTTACTGGAAAATCAGGTTTCTGTCTCGCATATGTCTGAAAAGTTCGGTATGATCTTTGTAAAGCTCATTCATAAAATTAATAAAACATATTTTAAGCAATGTGGTGGTAGTTATAACGTAAACTTTGTGTGAACTAATATCTTGTTAAAGTTCTTGAGTCTGTCATCAACGTAAAGCATTTGTCTTTAATCAAATTTGACCCGTTTATATGAGTAAGAAGGAATTCTTAATTAAAATTTGAACGAGAATACTCAGTTGTATTTAGAAATTAATCATTTGTAATTACTTTGAATCAAAGGAAAATTGAAAATTCCTGTGTTGAATATTTGCAAAACAAAGGAACAATAACTTTTTAGAACATTTATTCCTTGAATTTCATAAAGATTATATTACTTTGTGAATATTAAAACTAATCAATGATAAGTTAATAAATGTTAATTTAAAAATTACCTAACAATAACTCGGAAACAGATGATTCTAATTTTTAACGCCGACTGTTATGATATAACAGCTTTAAATATATACTTTTAGGTGTAATCATCACCTAATTGATTTATAACTCTAAATACTGCTCTCTATCTAATTTCTCCATGCAGCTGAAAATTAAGACAAATTCGGGAGCATCTTTCTCAGTGAAACGAACCAATATTTTGTTCGCCATTCAACCTCGCTTCAGCCAACTCAATAAACATCTGCCTGTCCTGACACAATAAACAACTTAATCAAATTCCCTTCCCCTCCCCTCGCTACCATCAAAATCATGTAAAATACCTTCACGAAAATCTCTTCCAGCCACAGTAACCTCCATGCCACCAATAAACTCGGCATCTCTCAACGATTTTCGCTGTCCACTCATATTCCAAAATTCAACTCCCCAAAACGCGCGTCATAATAACTGCCCTCGCATTTCCCGTTCGCAACTGCTGCGACTTTTCGACTAGAAATAAGCCGCGTGGAAACCCATCGCCAATAGTACCCCTCCCCTCTCGTGCCGTTGAAAATTAACCATCAAGACGTCCGGGTTCGCAATAACGTAATTGTGCAAACACTCGTCGAGCAACTCGCAAGAATAATATACGCGGCGTAATTCAAACTCCGACCTTTCAATAGCACATATAAATTGACGGTACTGTTATCGGTAACCGAGTTACCGTCGGAACACCCTTAAACAGTTTCCGTGTTTCTCCCGTGAACGTCAACTGCAATATTTCGACTTCATAACACGGCCAATTGCATTTGTGCGATGCGGTGCGGCCAACTCGCTCAACTTTTGTATCGGCCCAGGTCACGTCTTAATTCGCGGGTAAGACGAGGCATATGGTGATCGAATTTGAATACGAGGGGAAAGAATCATTTTGAGGTGGGTATTGGTGGGAATTGAGTGACAGGATTGAGTGGGGAGAGTTTGAAGGCAGTTTTATTTGATTTAGAATTTTTATGTAGGAGATAGTTGTACTGTAAGATTTAAAAGTTTCGTGCCTAGGAATTCGTGTATTCTTACTGGAAGGATTTTTTTGTATTTTATGTAAAATATTTTACATAAAATTTGGTTCAAAATATATACAAAAATGTATTTCACGAATCGACCTTAAAATACACTTAAAATAAATGTAGTAAAAGTTTACACTGATTTAGAACCAAAACAATTTTTTACGTGTGAAGAGTTTGTGAAAAAAGATGGTGGGAGTAAGGTAGAGTGAAGTAGTTGAGAGAGGAAAAGGATTAATTAGGATTCTGTCGGAGTCCAATTATGCGAATAAGAAGTTAATAGGGAAAGGCATCGTCCCTCGAGCGGTCGACTGTTGTAATACCTCAACAAAACAAACCCAGCCGATTCAAATTCAATATGATTACCGTTGATTAAATTTGCCGAGTTAAAATTAGATTGAGACAGATATAAACAGATTCGATTGCATCCCACTAAATCGAAATCAAATGTAATTACGGCTACTTGTGTTTATTTCTCGGTATTAGCACTATTAAAGCGACTCTGAACGTAGAGGAGTAATGAGGGATGAGTGAAAAGGGTCAGGGTGCTCGGTTGCCGATGTTTTAATTGTTCAGCGAAGGTGTTAAATGCTAAATATTCCTTCGTAAGTCAAGATTTTAAATTATTAAATATTTTTTACGTCATCGGGTCAAAACGTCTTTCAATTTTGGTATCTTTTCTAACTTAGGCTTGCTTCTTGCTGTAGATTTTGGGCAAATTCGCTAATTTTAATATTATAAGGCTCCATTCCAAGTTAATTCTTAAGAACTGGCTTTCATGATATTATCCCTACTCCTTAAGATTCTAACCATCTCTTCGACTCAAGCACATACCCAAATGCATCATTAGTCTATTTTCCCCTTTTGGACCCTCAACATAAACACATTCCCATCTAATATCAAAACACCGACTTTCATCCTGGTTCGTTATCCCCAGAAATGTCACGTTCTTTGTCCACTCTTCCAACTAAGACATCAAAACACCCCCCTAAGAAGTCAATCACACACTCGACTGCTAACCACTCGAGCAAATGACTCGCCGGAAAAGAGTCCTCCGGGCCAATGAGGACGCCGCAAGACTCGGGGCGCTTCGCGATCGCAAATTTTATAACGCTACATTAAACGGCAATCTTCTCGCCCCGGAAAGCCTGTGTCCCTTTTTGTTGCACGGGATCCGTCTTGCTGCGCGTCGATAAAACTTTTAATTGCCGTCAGTTTTATCGATCGCACTTAAAGTCAGGCTGCGCGCTGCATTTCATAATGATCGCGTGAAGAAAAAAAGGACCGGAGGAGCAGGAAAAAATGAACAGAGAAAAAATCCGCCGCGCAGAATGGAAAAGAAAACGGCCCGGACAATTACAGAGGTCCGGCAAATCGTCGCCAAAGAAACGTATTACGCCGCTGAAAGAAATGTTAAGCCGCGGCCAACGGAGCGGCAAGTCGAGTTATCGAAGCACTTTGCATAATTTAAGCGGCTCGACTGCCACCCGCGTTATGTTTCCGCCCTCGCAATTCACCTCTTCCACCTATTATCGTCCTCGATGGCCCTTGAATATGACTCGAAAAATCATTTGAATCCGTAATTAGAGGATTATTTAAGCTGAAGTACAACAGAGGTGGCTCGATTGTTGCCGATCAAAGCGGTTCAGATTATAAGATGAAATTCTTACCAATCAGACAATGGTTGACAATTGCACAGGATTGGATTTGTTTATGCAGATTTAGACCTACATTCAGTAGGTTAACAGCTAAAGGATTTACTTCGTTTACTCTGAACCACTTCTTTATCGACCGAGTAATATTTAGTGACGTTTGCGATGAGAATTGATCAGACATAATTGAAAGAACCAATATCGTTTTATTCTAGAGCAATTGATATTGCAATTTACGATAAGATACAAACTAATAACCTGTTTACAATGCAATAATCAAGTTAAGTTCAAGATTCAACTTGATGCTAGCCTAAGTTTATTCTCCATTGTATCCGACCGAGGTTTAGAATTCCCGATGAAACAGAACTTCAAAAAGGGGCGAATGGATTCGGATTGCGGTGAGCCGTCATCAATTTTTTCGCAAGTTCCATCAACTACGGGCTTTACTTTTCGCAAACGTACCCCGCTTCCTGGTGTGTTGTATAAACCCGGCATAATTGTTATAAGAACTTGCCGGCAATGATCGGCGGACAAAGTCGGAAAGTCGGAAATCACGTTGTGTGCAGTATAATTGGACAAAATCCGGCGTTCGTTCGACTGAGCGGATATCGCGTTACATATTTCAATCAATTCGAACGAGAATTGTGTGCATTCCAGGCTTTCCGCATCGAAATGAAAGCACTAGAAAAAAAGTTTTTTCCATGAAAGAACGTTTCTGCAGGCACGTGCCAATAATCGCGCTCTTCTCTTAATGATTATTTGGCGCGAATTTCCGCGGGGGCGCCACTTGTGCCGTCACTCCGAGTGGCGCTGTTAAACAATAACGTCTACGGGCGAATTGACGCGAGGAACAGCAATCAACATTCAAATGGCTTCATCCATTTTTCATTCGCGTCGGCGAAAAATCATTTGAAATTATAATGCTTCGGCTGTTAATGTTTCGTCTGCCGGCGAAGTTGAGATTCGCGGTTTGTTTTCGGAAACAAAGGAGCCGTCCCGGCCAATGAAACGTTCCGACGCGGAAAACTGTAATCGACGTCCAAACTTCGTTTGCGTTTATTCCGGGCTTTGGTTTGGCGTGCCGGTGGAAGAGTGGAATAAGATGTACATTGAGACGAATGTTCTATCTCATTGTGACGAAGAGCATGTTACGACGCGAACTTGTCAGTTCTTGAGCAACGCGGCGCACTCGGCGCGCCTAACGCGATACCGTTATTCAATTTTCAGCGCCCAACTTACAAAGCCGACGGTGTATATTTTTTTGCGCGCGAGCGCCCGGATTCACGGTACAGTCGGAACTCGCTCCCTCTGAAAAATTAAGGATGTATTGCCGGTGCAATCCCGGCGCCGAGGAAAATAGTATGTTAAGTGAAAATGGAAATCTGCTCGGCCGACGGCTGTACGGCTGGTGCAAAACATTTTTTAAGGTGACGTGTTCGGGTAGACAACCAAAGGTAGTGTATTTCAAGTATTTCGGAGACACTGATGGAAAGTCTCGATTCAATCATGAAACAAGTACTGTCTCATGTGACAAGACAACAGCGTTTGGAGAGCCAAGAAAATGGTGAAAAGTAAAAATTATTATATGTGCGAAACTATTGTTCAATTTGCTATCTTTGATGTTTAAGAAAAAAACTTAATACATAATTTAATTTGCTCAAATAAAATGCTTCCCATCATTAGTTCTCATTCGAAGATGGCGCTAACGGCGCTCAGAACAGATATCGTATATTTACTCAAACTAAACAATTTTCACGGTTTGACACAAAATTTCATTTAACAAATACAGCTGACGGACTACTAAAATAACATTGGCCGAATAGATAAAACATGATATATCACTGTCTATATCTCTATTTCTTCCCTTTCCAAACATTGCCTAGACTGATACATTAAATAGACGCAAGGACTGTATTTACTTCGCAAATTGCATGTTAAATAAATATTCGTCATTTCTCTACAAACCCTCCCTTTTCCCGCGATGTACTCGTCAGTTATAAATAAATATGGATTATGTAAGATAAATAAACTTTATCTTACATCCGGATCATTTCCGTCAATGACAGTTTATCTATTTATTTATTTAATTACCTCCTTCAGTTAGTCATTCGAATTGTTACTTCTCGTATAAACCGTTAATCTTGCAAATAAAAGCCACGATTTCACATGTAACTAAAATCAATCTCTTTTATGTGAAAGCGACCTTTGTCGGACAATGTGACCCTTAAATTTAATTAAACACAAAATAAATCTAACGGGCTGCCCCCCAGTCGTTTACCCCGTGAATTACACTGGAATTCAATTTATCGTAAGCCGAATCGGAAGTATCCCGAGCGTTTCCACCTATTTTGCATTCAGACGTTACTCGAGGTTTACCTTTATTGACCGCTATATGGCGCTGAGGTTCTCGAGGACATGCGGCCGTGCACACACTCCATTTTATCGACTTGTTTTCGCGGGGTACGTTTTGCGAGATAAAATATCTTGTAATAAATGCTATCATAGCGCGCTTGTTTGTTTTGAGTCTATACGTAGTGGCGTAAACTTCAACACAAATCAAGCCGTCTGACTAACAACTTTATGCCGAGTGCATAATACTCAATCAAGATAGTCATAGCGAGTGCCGCGAATTTTACACAATTGCCCGGCACGATTTACATTTATGATAAAAAACGACTGCGCGTGGTTTACATTCGATTTATCACGGCGTAGCGGTCGGTTTAATGACGCGCGATTCATGATTGTGACCTCTTTTCAGATTAGACTGTTGTTTTCATTTACAAATCGCAAAACTGGGGTTAGAAAAAAATCTGAGGGAAAATCCGAGGGAAATTTCTTGAAGTATATACTATATTTAGAATAGGTGTTGTTCAGTAGTTTGTAAAAATACAGCTGAGGAGTATATCACAAAAATGTAATTATGAATGGTCGGCAATACAAAAATAAGTATCTTTGTCACGTTAGAAAATATATGGAAATCGTCTTAAATATGTTTTGCACGAAAAATAAACCTGAACATCTTCAAGTAAGACTTATTTTACAATGGAGCTTTATCAAGTATATTATGTTGCAAGTTGATACAAACTGAATTTTTATTACATCAAAGAAGTCAACGTTTTCTCAGAAGAATCGTTTATTCGTGAATGTCAGACAAATCTTTTGCATCTTTGAAACGTATGGTTTACCTGATAAATAATTGAGCGATTTCATGTAGAAAGTGTAATTCAAGATATATTACGAGATCCTTTTGCGAAATTGACAATCTGCTACTGTTATATCGCGAATAAAATTAAAAAAAAATTTGTTTAAGTCTTGATACAATTAATAATCAAATCAATTAATAATAGGTTTTTAAACATGCAAAAATGGTTTAATTGTCAAAATTTAAAATAATAACGTTTAAATTGATAAAACATTCTAATAAATTTCCGCCATAAGCATTTCTTCAAGATAGATGGCGCGGCACGCAATATTGGCGGGTTTCCCGTCTGCGATGCGAGACACGTGTAACAACACGGCGCCGTAAGTGTAATAATATTTGCAGGAAAAATGCGAGCGCGCCTCCACCCGTCTCAAACGAACAATTATTTTTATCGAGTACAATTTATCGGGCAACAGCCGTAAAGCAGCGATAAATTTGCCAGTCGAAATCCGCCATAGAAATTCTCGGCGTAACGTCGGTATCAGGCCATTTTCGTCCCGCGCCGTTCAGTAATTAAAAAATTTAATTAGTTGCCGACACGCGCCTGCTCTTTTCGTATTGAAATAGCCGGTCTCAATACAACGCGCGCTTATCCGGCGCAATTATTCCGCGTGCATTTTTTATTTCGCCGCTCGCAAGATTAACAGAGGCAATAATGTCAAGATTTATTATAAAGCAATAAACGGACCGGGTAATAAAGCGAAACGGTAAATTGCGTTAAATAGCGGTCGGGGAGCGAGCGGTCAAGACGAACGAGCCGGATTGTCTTTCCAGACGAACTTTTGGCGCGAGACCTCTGAGACTCGAGCGCAAACTTTCCGCTAAGCAGTGTGAATGATTATCTCCGGCTCGAAGGACCTGATCGGCCAACTCGCGCTCGTTTATTTCGCGATCTGTCGGCGGATCGCGGCGAGTAGTAATAATCCGGCTCGAAGGACCTCTTTCGCGATTAGCCGCGCGCAGTAATAATGGCCAACAATCGTCGCAAAAAGCCGCGCAAAAACGCGGCGATCAATTATCCGACTGGCCGGATCGGCGTTGCGCTTTTTGCGCCCTATTTTTACCGCGTTCGATCGCTACTTTTTCGTCCACTCGGACTCTTCGCTTCTGCGCCGCGACACTCCGTCGTCTCCATCTCCATGCATATCGCGGTTCGATTAACGGCGAATTAATTATCAGAATAATCTCTCGCGGCTCCCGAGAGCCATCTTTCGTGCAGAAAAAGAAACGCCGTCGCGCGCTTGACAATACACTCACGTCGGCGGTGAAATTGCGAAAATTGGAAAACCATTGGCAAGAAAATATTGGAAGACCGAGAGGTTACCGCGCCCTTCGACGTCAAAGGTTTTCGGGCGATGTACGAGGGCTGCGAGGTGTTTACGCTCTGGATTCGCTTGTTTCGGGGCGCGAATGCAAATCGTGCGAGGCGCTCGGCGGACTGTTGCGGAATGTTAACCATTCTTACGGCAGATGGTATTCTTTCGCGAGATCCATCATATCGTCGCACGTGCGAGCGCCGTAATTATCGCCCCGCTATGAACAAAATAAATCTCGCGCGAACTTCGGCGAAACGTGCGGCAAAAATGTATCGATCTGTCGGGCAACTGGTGCGATTTGCGGGTTGGAATGAAAAGTTGAGAGCGAAACGTAAGAAATAGAGGGAATAATGAAAATGGGAAATAAACATTGTTGTTTAAAGGAATCGAACAGATTGTTTGGTTGGATAGTTTGATAACGAGAGAGGAAAACAAATCGGTAATAAAAATACGGTGAAATAAACGATACTATATTTTTTAATTTAAACAATTGGAAAGTAAATATGGTGAAATGAACATTGATTATAATACTGTTTGTTTGTATTGGGAGATTGATTATTTTATGCCGGTTATTCGGATGCATTTGTCAGCGAGTTGAAACATTTATTTCGGTTGACAACGAGCACTTAAACCGTCGTTATCGACATAAACGGAAAATTAACTGCACCTTGTCGTACGAAATAAAGGGCCATCGAAGCGGATGATATTAATTAATCGATTGTTATCAGAAAGCGGAGTAGCATTATCATAAACAGATCGAAAGTATGCTCGGTGCCAAATTGGTTCCTCGGGGAGTTGCCTCGGCCAAAGAAACGTTATCAATTCCGGCATTAACTCGTAATAACTGCAATACATCGAACGATATCGTTATAATTTAATCCAATCTTCGAGGGTGAATTACGAAAGAATATAAAGCGTAACTCGACAATTTATTTCGTATTTATTAAAGCGGTCGTTAAATTAGTTACGTAATCACCATAGGATCAATACGGTACATCTTGGGAAAAAATCTCGAGCTGAGAAAATTCTGCAACCAACGTCGCGTGGTTTTTCCCAGCGAGTCGATATTTTAACATTCAAATTGTTATGTTGTGACTTTGTTGCAAACTCGTTCAACAAAACCGGCGTCTAAATGCAAACCAGAAGTCGCCCTTGCGCAACTTTCCTTATTTAAACAGTTCGGAAAAAACGACCTGTCCGGCTTCATCAACACGATAACCTTTACATCGTCATTCCTTCCAGAACATCACTATTCGCTACCTTGTTACTTTTATCGCGTTACATGGTCTGCACCATGAAGTTTACACCGTAATAATATTACAATTTAAGTGCGTTACGTTGCAGTTAACTTTCTAATGTGCGAGGCATTAGGATGAAACGAATGCAATCTGCAGTTTTCCTCCGTTTGCAAAAATTAACGATCTTGCCTCAGCAAGATATAACTATAACAATTCGGTACCCAATTTTCCCGTCGGTAAAAATTCATCAGAATTCTCCCTACGTTACGATCTCTCGAGATATTCGTCAGAAATGAACAAACGATCGAGTTTGCAGCCTCGCGATGTTTAATGCGACCCTAGTCAAACAGAAAGTCGACGAAAAATGGTCTTCCTGTTTCGCCGGCCACTCGGCTCGCATGGATCTAATAATAATTTCGCTTTCGGCCCTCTCCAGTGGCTCTTGAATCTGACCTCTCGGAAAGAAGTTGCCGCGCCATTCCGCGTCTTATTTTCGAACTTTGCTGCGCCGCTCGTGCCGCGGTTTCCTCAAAACGAACGTCATCCGCATAAATTAAGCAAACGGCCCGCGAAATATTGCCTTTCGCAGAGAAAAGTGGCCCCACACGTTTCGACAATAATCGTAACAGTAAACAAATTATCTGGGGCGTGTAACCTCGCGTCCGACAAACACTCCGGCGAGAGTTTGCGGGCGCGAAATGAACGCGACTTCGGCGATTTTCGAGGATAGGACGGCGCAATAAAAGAAGCGAACCGCTTTGAATCATAATATAGCGAATGTACAAATATGCATGCACAAATCGACGACGAAAGACTCGGGAAATTCGGGAATCCGACTGCGCTTTTCCCGTCTCGAAACCAAATGAACTTCGACCGCCGAACGTTAAATACTCGCATCGCTAAATATTCGCATACAAACGAACGGCAGAAAATGCAGCGGCGAATCGATAAAAGTTTCTGTAACGTTATTTGCTAATGGCTGCATTGGGATTGCAGAAATTCAACAACAGCGTTTGTCGTTAGTAGTAATGACGGAGAGACATATTAAATGGCTATAGTGCAGTTAGGCAGGGCGCTTATTTGCGGATAGCGCGGCAAATTTCGTCGCGGAGCCGTGGCACCGTCATGCAAATGACATTACGGGAATAAATTTGGCCCATTTTACACGAAACGAAACACTAATTCGAGCTTGACTGCGTATCTTACGGTTTGCGAAAACTACTGCTTGCGGAAAGTACGCGGTTCGTTTTATTAAGCTTAATCAACCTTGTTTAATTACCATTTATGTTTTCCCGCTTACCTTTTTCTACTTATGTCTTCGCGCCGGCGAACCGAGGAAATTTATCCGATATTTAACTGCTACGTGTAGAAATTTACTGGATTGGAGCGCTACGGTGATGGACGGACATTTTATGATCAAACTTTCCATATTTTATTACATATAACAATGAACTTATAAAATCTTCTTCGTTACAGAAATGCCTGTTATTATAACGTCATCCATCCATGTACTATATGGTTTGAAAATTGCTGAACTTGAACTACATGCATAAAGTATTAAATGCATATTACAATACTGATTTCAAGAAATTTACAAACTTACTTTTCAAATACTTCAGAATCATGAAAAAAACTATTTTACTTTTCGAAAGTACATTAATTGTTTACAATTCTGTGAACTAAAATATCAGCATAACACCCTACGTATTCATATTTTTAAACCTGTTGTACATGATTCGAGGGAAATTTGTAACGACTTTTGGTTCTGTTCGTTTTTCAGTAGCTTTTTAAAATTTCCGTAACGTAAACGAAAGGTGAGCGTAAACGCTTCGAAAGAACAGAGCCACCTTTTTTGAAACATTTTTATCCGGGCTTAAGTGCGCAATCCCGTATTGAATAATTTAAGAACTCGCGTAATCCCCGGAATCTCGCATGCAACTTACGAAAACTCGACGCTAATAGGTCGTGAATTGAAAATTGTCATCATTGATAACATCCATTCGACTTGGATGCTCAATTTTTCATTACACCGAAATTGCCAGACGCTGTAAGTCATCGCAAACGACGCCGCGATTCACATTACTCCGGGCTTAATAAATTTAAATAATATGATAATTCGATTCCGGAACTTTTGTGCCGCGCTTTTACTGGTTTATCACGCGGAACGAACTCATTCCTGCCAATTGGCGTCGCAAAAATCGTTACTTTCAGCCACATTTTCCGTAACAATTCCTCAACATTTCCTTTGGAACCGGGAGACACGTAATTCGATTAACAATCGTCAATATTGATAGCCGCCAGTAGGTCGAAAATTTGCGTTTCTCGACCTAAATTGGCTCACGAATTTGCCCTGTCCAGAACCCGAAACCCACTGCTGACCTTCTTTCGCAAAAATAACCGTCGCGATAAAAATAAAAATACCAATAAAAATACCAAATCTACCAACGACTTTTTGCACTCAGAAAAATATCCTTTTGGATGAAAAGGATTCGTGCCCAAAAAGAAAAATTGTTTCCATTGAAAAGGATTCCTTTTGTCGACCCATCCGCTACTGTGACATACAAAAATTTTCATAAAAATGATATGGCTTGCAATTTTGCGCCGGACATCGTCTACCCGAATGCGCCGTGAAAATCAAACGGGCGTTCCGCGAATTAGACTGATCAATTTGTCGCCGCCGAAGGTACGCGGTTGCTTGAAAATTTGACACGCGGATCCACCGATACGGCGATATTTATAATTCCGGAACAACAATCGATAACGATTCAGAACGACATCTATGTCGCGACCCGAAACGGCAATTACCCGATTTTTGTCGCCGGTTCAGAAATGAAGGCTTTCGGGGCACATCCATCCTAATAACGATCTGCGTTGCGTCGTTCTGAAGCGGTCGAAGTAGAATTGACTAATTAGTATGCACCGTTTCATTTGTACGTGCGTTATATCCCTCATTTAGCTCCGATAGTTTCTCCCGTATGTGTAATTATTTGTTCGATGCTTCAGATGTGTCAGTAATTGCTATACATCGCGAATTATATTTGTTAGAAAGCGGACTGGGTTGCGCCAATAATATCGTGTAATGAAAAAATTCGGACTTTAACCAAATTTGCCATACCTTTTCGAAACTCTAACGAAGTTTAGATACGTTTATTTTGCTATACGCTTAAAATGAGGGAGATCTGAAATTACAATTCCCGTTTAAAAGATTGATTAGAAATGATGAGATCCGCATAAAAATAAGGAAAATCCATATGGAAATCGATAGCATTTTTATTTGTATATGCATATGAATACCAAACAATTGAATATGTATTACATGATATTCATAATGTTCCTATTATAACATCTGGCAATTTAACCGCATAGGTCAAAATAGATTAATTCTACTGTTTGCCAACTGTTTTTTAATGATATATTTAATGACAAAATTCGAATCTAAAAATGTGCTTATGTAACAAAGGTGATTTTACAGTATAATGTAATTTACAATATAGCAGAATAATTTTCATCATAAAATGTCTTTTTTTATCCTTCACTCAAAGTACAGATTAATGTCGACTAACTTTTCTCTCAGTGCATCATTTCGAGTCCCACAAATATCTTTCTTGAAATTTATTTGTCTTCTTATATCAGTAAAAACTTAAACCCCAAAGAATATCATTTTTTCTCACCAATTGAAAGATTACATTACATCAACTTTTCCAAAATAACAAATAACATAATATTTCTACGTTACGAGTAAAGAGAACTCTAGACTACACGAATCCGCTTAAGAATTTCGAAACGAACTCCGCGTTCCCACTCGTGCATATTTCAACGAGAAAAAACTGAAATTTAACGAAAATCGAGTTGTGTGGAAACGGAAACGCGAAACTCGAATAAAATTCAAGCCGGGCAAATAAACAGTGACGTAATTATCCGCATTTTATAACAATGAAACAAAAAATATGACCAGCGTATCGCACAATGCGCCGCAGGAATTGTTTTACGACTGTGCGAATAAACAAAACGCGAATAATAATAATAACAAAACGTATTCCCCAATGGCAACTTCGCCGCCATTTTTCGTCCCGCCGCGTTTCCCGTCGGTTAATGGCACGCGAAAGAAATTGAATTACGCGAACAAACTCGCAAGCGATTGTCACGGTTTAATCAAAGTTGCGGATCGTTGATTGAGTTAATGAAAACACACGCCCGGATTTGCACTCGTTAACAAAAATGCGGCGCCGTTGCGTTCGTTTGACGAAAACCGGAAAAATATGTGCGTTCGTTACACTATCCGCCGGGATTGCGCCGAGCACTCCGGTAATTAAACAGCGCAGCGCGCCATCGAAACGAAATCTTGGCGACGTCTTTTATCGGCGGACAAACGCGCGACTATCGATCAGACGTCCTCTGAAACATTCATTTCAACCGAGAGAAACAAGATCGCGCCGTCTCAACGAAACAGTCGACAATCGCCGAGTCGCTTATTGTCTTCGCGAATCGCTTCTTCAGACGCGATGGTCTCGACCAAAGGGAGTCTCGGAGAATCATTATATCGCGTCACTTTGTTTTGTCGAAAATTGGGCCACATTAGTTTCGCGAGCAAAAGCCCGACGATCTTCCCCGGTAGAGCCATCTTTTAATACGTTAGGCGCAGCGATATAAAAATTTACGGGCAAAGGAGCAATTTTAATGTCTCCTTTGCACTAGACGCTAACGCAATATATATTTGAAACTACATCAGCGAAGGAATTGCCGATAGGGATTTTTATGAAATATTGTGATACCCATGTAGAAATAGTAAGTCTGAAAAAAGTCTGACAAAGTCTGAAAAAAACTCTGAAAGGTCCAAATTTTGACACCGTTTCAGGCCTATTCAGACGTTTTCAGACTTCTTCGGATATGTGCCGACCGGAGATAAGTAAATTCTGAAAATTTCTGAAAAAGTCTGAAAATGTCTGAAAAAGTCTGAAAATGTCTAATAAAGATGATACCCCCGTTTAAAAAAACCACCATAGCTGGGACTCGAACACCCGACAACGCAGAAGTCTGGAAGTATAACCACTCGACCAAAGTAGATACTTACAAGACTCGTTCAGAAGTTCTATTTAAACTCGTAATTTAAGTCGGAAATTCTCTGAAAAAGTCCGAAAAATTCTTAAATGGTTGAAACAACTGCGAAAAGACCCGAAAACGTTCGCCGTTCGAATGATGAGCTCAGACGTATTTTCAGACTTTTTCAGACTTTTTCAGACATTTTTCAAACCTTTTATTTCCACAAGGGTAGCAATCAAATTTTCGTTCAGTAATATAAAATTAGACAAGCTTTTGAATTAAATCACGTTTGGAATATATAAATTGTTTCCTCCGCCTAAATTTAAACTGAAGTAAACCATTTACCCCACGGCTAGTGTTAATTCCCCATCTACACGTCACTTTCGTAGCTATTCGCTTAGCCTATCTCCGGCATCTAATGGCCTACCTGCGACGTGGTTGAACGGTCGCGTGATAAAATAATTTTATGCTTCACGCAATATCGCGCGACGTGTTGCCTATTTTTCGGATATTTTCGCGCGATACATGATTTAATAACATTAAAGGCTGATTTGAATTCCAAATATACGTTGTCATTTCGCCGGCGGATCAAATTATACACGTTATTGTAATGTCAATCAACTGTTGTAATTCGCACAATGAAGGTAATGTTCGGTGAATGTTCGCCTGTGAACTATAATGAACGGCTGGAAGGGGGCGAAAAAAAGTCGCGCGGTGATACGAGCGCGGCGCGCGATAAATCACGGGGTATTCGAAGTTTACACGCCGCGTACAATATTACGCGCGATATATTATGGAAGAAGACGCGTTTCGCAGCATCGACTGTGTTCGGAGGTCGGCGCGTGTTTACTCGCGGCGTTTTTTACACTGCGATGCTGGAAATGCAGAGCTCCGGCGAAATTGTCACGATTTGCCAGTTTCGCGTTCGGCGCGGAAGATAATCCGGTTCAGCGAACGGTTTCGCGACGGTGGTGTGAATACGAACAAGTTTGGAGAAGATTTTGGATTTGATGATTCAACTTGTTGGAGCTTGCACGAACTGTTCGAGATGTTGATGATACATTAAGCTAGAAAACCGATCTTCGAGTTGGTAACGTGCTTCTCTCGTTAAGGCGTCATGTAATTGGATTTATGAACGATAATTGTCAATTTTCGACTACAGTGAGAGGGATGTTAGTTGGGGTAACTAAAATGTGGTTCACTAAATTGTTTAGTTGAATGGAAATGAATGGATCATTCCGTTGTTTGTTGGGTAGATATTTTTAATGTTAAAAATAGATATTTTGTACGTTCCGTGATATTTGGAATTTATGAACAAATTATTTTGGAAGGAAATTGTTTAAAGATGATGAATTGCTTAAACTCTACTAGTTTAGAAATTCCGCCAGACATGAACTTATAACGGAAAATATAATGTGATTGTGTCACTTTTGAAAATTTATTAGATGGTTTACATTACAATAGAAATGGAGGGAATACATTTTTCATCTTTTTAATAAAAAAGTAATAGTTGAAGAATTGTCATATTTAATTTTACATTATTTTGCTTTTCACATTTACAAATTGTATTTTTGAGAAATAATAGTTAAATGTTATTCAAATAATCCAATCATAAATCTTAATGAAAGCACATTGTTTATACCTAAACTGGAAATAATTACAATGTTGAAACACTTCAAGAGTCCTAAAATGGTTCTGTTATATAATGAATGTTATACAAAATGCACTCTAACACTAAACGTTTACTGTAAAACAATTTATGCCCCGAACAAATTACGGCTTCCCCTGTAATCCTTCCACTACAAACCTTATCCGTTTGACAATAAAGCAACTTTTTGCATTACCAATATAAACGACTTTACATTAAAACAAAGTTCCCTCAAGTACAATGTAGACATAAACAAAACCCTCTGCAACCAATTCCCACTAATCGCTATAAAAGCTGGAATAAAAATGTTCAACAACGATCTTCCCCTTCAAACTCCAGTTCCACCTGAACTCCCCGATTTCGACCCAAACACACGTTCCATCGAACAAACCGCGACTCTCGCAGTTGCGCCAAATAATGCCCATTTACTTAGCGGCGTTCAATTAATGCTCTGTTAAACTTAAATGACGCGTGCTTAAACACTTTTGTCGCATCAAACGCGGAAAAACGGCCAAATGGGGCAGTCCGCGGCGTTCTTTGATGTTTAATATGACAGAAATGTTTGAACACGCGTCATTAAAGACCAACTGCCGCATTAACGAACCGCGAGGTCCCGCGGCACGTTCGATGTAATTATCGGATGAACGCGTCGAGCGGCAAAAACGCGCGCGAACGCACACAGGCGAAATTAAAGTCGAAATAAAATCGAAGCGCACGAGCGGCGCGACGCCACTAATAAAATTAGCAAAAACGCCGACTAATTATTCGCAGCGGCGTTCCTTCATTTCCGCCCGCGGGCCCCGCGCGACAACAAACGCGGCACTAAATAACGCGGATCGCTGATTTATCGCGCCAGCCGTTATCCAATTGATCGCCGGGCGCATTTTTGGCCAAACACCGGCGCAACGGCTTTCGGCCGCGAATCGCGCGTCAACAACCCGTGACACTCAAAATTCGCGACAAATTGCCACGCGTAGCCACGCTAATCTCTCACGGCAAAGTGATATCACGGAATTCCCAGACGTCAGGGGAAACAGTTTTTGGGGAATGAGAATAATAGAATTAGTTACCACAGCCGGGAAAAATGGTTGCCGAACAAATGGTGGGAATGACAATCTTAATAGTCAGCCCAACTTTTTTGGGCGCAATAATCGCAGTAATAATAATTTCTGGAACAACTATTTTTTAAGGTTAATTTAGGCGTCAAGCGTAATTTATAGTTGTAATAATAATAACAATATTAAATATTGTTCTAAACAATACAATTATTGTTCTATTATTGCCTTAATAACTATTAAATAGTTAATACAACTACTCCAATAATAACTATTCCAATAGTATCAAATATTAACCCAGTGAACCAAACGTGGGATTGCCTCGAAATTGGTCAAAAATGGGGCAAGAAACAACCAATAATTGAACAAATAAAGTCCTTTGGGCAAATATTGGCCAATTCTGGGAATACCTGGTTCACTGGGAAAATATTGTTTTCAACTAATAATAGTGGATATGGTAACCACTTGAATGGTTACCATATCCACATTTATGCTTACGGTAACAATACAATTAACAGTTAATCTGACTGTATTTTGTGGTTATTGTAAATTAACCATTTAATAGCAGGCAATATTAATTTTTTCTGAGTGAAATTTAACGTGCTTAACGGCGACGGTGACAGTGACGTCATTCGGATTATTTTCTTGGAAGAATAAACGCACATTTCGTGGCGATAAATTTCGGTGATTGGGCGATGAACTGTGGAGCATAAAACGCGATTTCTGGGGAGAGATTGATTTTGAGCCAAGCATGATACGAGATGTGGCAAGTTTACGTTGCGTCGAAATGCGGGATACGCGCATTGTAACGGTGGAATTTATTTTGTACACGAAATGGAATATTTATTGCGAATAATTTTGTCGGTCGATGTCGTTTTTGCGCGCGCGGCAAGCTGAATCCTTATTTTGTTGCGAAACTTCGGTAACTCGATAATAACGTTTCGGCCGTAACGTAAATCAATTCACATTTTCGTTCGGCCGAATAACGTTAATCTATTAAATTAATTCAACGCGATGTTAATTTGCGATATTAATTTCTAGATATTAAATGTTTGTTCATTACTACGCGGCATAACGCGTGGTAATGAACAAACATTTCGATTGCAGCGCGACTCGTTTCGCTCGGCAAGCATTAGGAATGAAATCTGATTTTCACCTCTTCTATCGGGAAATGCATAAAAATGCATCAACGCGATGCATCAACTTTGACGGCACTCTCGCGCCACCTGGCCAACTTTGGACGAAACTATGGCCCTTGCAACCATAAACTGGCCAACGCCTAATCGAATTTTTGCGTAACGACCTTTCGCGGCTTGATTACCGCAACGGAAATGCGTTTAACGAAATTACTGTGACTCGTCGCGAACAACGGTAACGATCTCGCGGATAAACATTAAACAGCTCTCGCGCTTATGCCTCCTCCCCCTGACCTCCCCATCACCAACTCTGAATTTCATTCGCGAATATTGTTTTTATATCGAATTACTTTTGGGAAGCGATTTAACGCAAACAACTCGCGAATCGGGAAATTGAATTTCATATTTAACCGCACGCCAAATATAGCGTGCGCGCGTGATTGTGGTATGAATATCGTTATTATTAATCCTTAGCAGGCGTCATTAAATGACCCGAACGTTTGATCAATAAACCTGATTTTTATCAGACAACGCGTATTTCAATTTCCTTTCGCTAATTGACTAACTGTCATTTTAATATTATATATATACAGATGTTTATATATAAGTACAAACAGACAGATATATAGATGTAGATTCATGAGCGTATATAATTTACTTTGACGCATTCACGGACACACGCACACATAAATGACGACATATCGTTTGGACACTCGAACGTCTCTCGTCACGGGGGCTTGTTTGAAAATTACGTCGTTTGCCTTCGGGGTAATTTACATTGCACACTTGTTTGTTGCTGCTTGCTATAATTGATTTTGCGAACAAAACGAGTATTAATGGTATTGGAGCATATTCGAGGAAAAAGGGTTCGCGCCAATCGATAAGACATTGTTTCGCATTCATACACCAGGAAAATGTCATTGGCAGAAATACAAATCTATTTCTACATATTACAAAAGATTAAAATTCTAAGAAAATTGATTAAAATAGATTTTAAAAAAATTATTAAAACTGCAAGAGTTTGCCTATATGGTAGTTGATCTATGTAGATGGCGTTATCGTCGTTTCAATCAACCATTTACCCTATGAATGACTCTATCGCCGGGGAAAAATAATTAGTTCCAATTTAAATTAATTTCGTTCGAGTAAATTATTTACTTCGGTTGGATGAATGTAATTTAGTTCGCACTGTAATTGTAACCTCATACAAAAATGCAGTTCGCATAATTGAATGCATTTAACGAAGAATAGACTGCATAAATGAATTATTAGATAAAAGCATCATGTTTACTGAGTTGATTAGATAAAATATAAAAAAATAATGTTTTATCGTGGTGAAAGAAGAAATACAATTAGGTTGTAACAGTCATAATTGGTCCCGAGGAATTCGCACAAGCACGTTTATTATGACCTGTGTGTGTCGAAAAGTTTGTTCAATTACCAAGACTAGTCCTGCGGATACAACGGGAAACGGACAGTAACGTTTCCGAGACTATCAAGACTGTTGGATAAACATGACTCTGCCTGTAATATCTACATGTTTGTGATATTCCGAGGCTTCACTAGTCTGCGATTGTCCCAGGTCGCGGATTGTTGTCATACCGTGACCCGAAGACTACACTTTATGGAAATTGAGTAAACCTACAATTTAAAAAATACAATATATACATTAAGCGTACAAACAAATCATTTCCCAAATTAAAACGAAGATACAGTTTGTCAGATGGACCATTAATTGTGGAATGAGATTATCTTTTTTCCGGGATTCGCACCTACACGACGAATTTGTTAACTTTGACACGGAACGAAATTTTGTAGCCAAGCCAATCAATCTGGCGTCGATTTTTGCACTTTTTTCAGCCCGGGTGAAATCGATAAAAATCAAATCTTCCCGCCTGGCCTACTCAACCGACATAAATCAGGCGCCGAGTTAACCCGTTCTTGATATTTTAACTCCAAAATATATCGCTATTCCCAGTTCGGGTGACATTAAAGAAATGTTTTTTCTTTAACGGTCCCTTAAATAAGCATGTGAACCAGGCAATTTATTCGGTTGTTCAATCGGTCAAACTGTAAAGTGTCGAACGTTGCTTCCGAGAGAAGCAAGTGTAAACATCGTCAAAAATTATTTCAAATCCACTATTTTCTCGTCAGAATAACGGTATTCGATTTAGGAACTAATGCAGTTGATAGAAGAAGTTTGTCAGACCTGTAATAAAGTGGTACACGGAGTTGATCGAGGATGGTAATACGGAGGATTCACTTCGTTATACACGTCGGATGTCGGACAATACTGTCTGGCCAAAAGTTTACTGATTTGGCACGATACTCGCAGCTTACGAAACTCTAATAAAGCGTTAACTGCGTTTCCGCGAATTTAATACCGTATTGCCTTTTTTCTCCCCATCCCGGATTACTTAACGTTTTGTAAATCGGATTCCGTGAAATGGAAAACTTTAATTATCAAAATGACACCGAAGGCAAGAGCAAATAAACCTGACCCGAATTGCACCATTAGAGCGCCACCTACATCAAAACAAACAGCGCCATCTGCGGGCGCACTTAGAAGCAAACGATTCTCCTCGGAATATTCTCACAGGATATTTTTACCTCCAGGTGTCCCGACCTCTCAAGTTATAAATACTTCACTTTGTCGCAACCGCGTGAGAAGTTGGGGTAAACAGTCGCACGGGGCACTTTATCAATCGACAACTTTATCAATTTCCCGCTTGTCTCTTAATATGGTACACGTTTCGTTCACGTGTCTATTCTAACTCTCATTAACTAAGTACGTTAAATTTGTTAGATACAATGAGAGAAAAGGTTCCTAATATTTAACTTTACTTTCAGTGAGAAATTACCATACTATACCATAAATTATTATACTGTATATCGGTCACCCATCCAAGTACTGATCGCATCCATTACTGCTTAACTCGAACATCAAAGTGTGAAAGCATTACTGCCAAGTATGACCACTTTTAATCGTACTCAATCAATACGTTTTGAAGAATGTAACTACATTTACTAAAATTCAAATAGTATTAACACCCTATACTAAAAGCATGAATATAACCTCAAAGAAAACAACCCTACAATCCAAACAACCCACTAAACTCAGATATCTCTTTACCTCTCCTAAAACCCATACTTTCCACTTGACCCTCGTGACCCAAAAACCGTTTTACATCCTCCTCCATTCCAAACATCCGGATGCGACCTCATGGCGCCATTGCCACTACGTGGTTGCGTTTAATCGACTATTCGGAGCGTTAAACAAATTACAATAACTTACCTGCGGGGAATACATTGCCGGGCAAAATGCTCCCGTGGAACGATATCTGGGTAATTATTTTGGCGACGAGACGTTTCTTGTACTTACCAACTAACTTGCCGAACTGCGCCGGCGGTTTCCATTCTGGATAATGTCGCGGAAAACGTGCTCTGGACCAGTAAGTTTTCAAAGTAACTTTGTAAAGAGCGAGCTTATTCTGCCTGTCTTGTTTCTCGAGCGTGGACGGACCGCATTGGGCAACGACCAGCGGAAGATGTATTCCCAGCAACAGCAACAACAGCAACGTCAGTGGTACCAAGACCGAGCGACATCGCTTCCAAGCGCCGCCGGGCATCTGTAATCGTTTAAACGGACAAACGGCAAAACGTTAATAATTGTCTTAACCAAACTTAGCATTGTGCAATCGCAGCGACCGATAATCGACTGCGGAAACGTCGCTGTATAACAATTAGTTATCATTCGCGTTTAATTCGCAGGTAATTACATTAGGACGACGGATCGTTCTGAGATCGCGACAGACATTGTGACGGCTAATTTCGGGAAATCCCGCGCGACCGTTACAGCACCGTCGGCTGCGCAGAAGGAATTGTCGATAAAGTGTCTTGTGTTTTCGATTCGTTTGACGTATACGGTTCGGTAAATCGGGTTTTTGCGGTTATTGGAACGAAAAGTTTTGCATTCGGGGTTTTTTGGAAAGAGTTAATATCTGAGGAGAGATGGGAGGTGTGGGAGAGGAGAAGGGAAGTCGTGGATACACGAATTATCGATAATATGTTGTATGGCGGAATTGTAATGTTCAGACGGGGGAAACTGATTGATACGTTGTACTGGAAATTGGATGCAACATTAATTCATCTTTTGTAATGTGGATTTGACATTAATTATTAATTTGCATTAAGTTGCTTCAATTGTTGCAGTGATGTTCAACAAGAATAACCTTGCATGATAAAATTCGCAATTCAATTAAGTGAATTATTTATATCTGCCTGTGTTGTAATTTATGAACAGTGGAATATCAATGTTTCAAATTTTGGACAATCATTCACATTAGATTAACACTAATATAACTCAGCGTCAACTATAGCCGATGTCACCAGTTAAGGCACACACCTCTGAAAAATCAAGTACACTGTTAAAAATATCCTTTTGGGCCAAAATAAGGCATTTTGGCACAAAAGAAATCATTTTGGCAGAAAAGGAATCCTTTTCATTTAAAAGGAATCGTTTTCATTCAAAACGAATTTTTAGGTTAGTTTTTTCAGTGTACGCGTTAGAAGAGGGTAAAGTCCTAGCAAGTCACCTGTTCTCGTGGAAAAAAATGTAGAATATCCGTGAAAATTAATAGTTTTAAAAATCCTTACGAAGTTATTATTTTTAAAGTCAGAATATTAAAAATTAGAAAAGAGTATGCAAAAAGATGGCAATTCCGAATATTTTTTCTCGGAAACGGAAGACTACCACGATTGTCCTAAATGTCACTTGAAGTGCCTCGGAAACGTATACGATTGGCACTCGCACAGTAGAATGCCAAGTTTTGGGGAACAAAAAGTGCGATTATGTGGTGTAAACATGGCGGTTATAAACCTCGACTTGGAGTAACTGAAATACATGAATTATTTTATTTCAAACTTAAGGTATTTTGAGACAAAATAATTACTAATTTGATTATTAAAAATAGTAGAGTTTCTAAAAATTTCGTATTTTTAGAACCGTTAAAGCATAATGGAAACTATTGATCCATTAACCCTTTCGCGACCTCAGATATGTATACAAAAATAAAAATACACGGCACTCTCCGCGAGCCACTATTTCCAGCAACATCACAATCTTTTGCCAAATGTGCCCACTTCATAAAGCAAACAATCGACGCCTGATTCGCAAGCAGTGTAAATCTTATTTAAAACCCGCGTCAGCAGCCTCCTGCAAAAAAAGCCCAATCAGCCGACCTCTTTCCCGCCATTTTTCCCGCGGAAGTCGCGGGACTTCGATCGACCCGCCCCCAGCGCGCTTGACCGTGCAAGTCAAACAATTGGCTCTGTCATGTATCATTACCAATCCGCGCACGGCGAAAATGCAAAGTATACAATTATCTCGACGAATTGTAATGGACAATAATAATGCATGCAATTTCGGACGCGCATTTGTTACGCGCCGCTTGTCGAGCGCTCGGTGCGTGGTCTGCGTGGCGACCTATAGGCGGCGCGGCCGCGAAGATATACGCCGCAAAATCACACGAGTACACAGATACTCAAAATTCAAATCGAATTCAAATCGGCTCCCGTCAGCTATGTAACCCCGCCGGTCCAAATTTCACGGCGATGCAGCTGCGATCTTCCGCTCGAATTTCCGCGCGAGCGTCAACCGGATGTGTCGACCTATGAGTTCTCGTTGCGAGCTTCCGAATGGCGCGCGATGCAAATAACAGATTACTTTCGGCGCTAATAATGTAACCGGGCCGTAGTTTAGAAAATCGATTATCGATCCGAACGTTTCGCCAATTTCCACGGCGAATTAGCGCCGTCGGGCGTTTCGACGGCATTGCAATTTTCAGGCAGCTTCTTTTAATGAGGCCTAGACTCGGCGGGAATAAGGGGACCGGCATTGGAAACCGCCTTAAGGCTTAGGTGTCGCGTTAAGTTGTATTAATACATCGAGTTATGGGGGAGCGCAGTGTGAAAAGTGTGGAAGGAGGTACAGATGCTGTCAGCGTTGGAGTTGTTGGTAATGTTAGGGGAGACTTCAGTGTTTTCAATTGGATCGATTTATGTTCTTCGAGAGATCTGGTATGAGGAAAAAATTGAGAGGAATAAAGCGATTGAAATGGGTATAAAAATAATTGTGTAATGATACGTTGAAAAATCGAAAAGTAAGGAAGAATTTGAGGTAAATCTGGTTCAAGATGATCCAGAATTCACATTCTTTTATTTCCATTTTGAGGGAAACTTCCGCTAAATGCAGACAATCATGTTATTTGCGGAATTCTGTAGAGGAATATTTAACGATTCATTTTTCGTGGTATTTGACATATTTAGCCATTTTTAGTAAGTCGAAGACGATTTGCATAGGAGGAATTTTAATTTTAAAGACATTGTCAAAGTAAATAATAAATGGGTGGGTTACGTCGATTACGAATTTGACTGTGTTAAGCCATTTCACCTTAATGGTGTAACAAATTATATTGTCGCGATGAGAATATTGGCTTCGGCGACTGATTTAATTTTCGATAACCACAATCGGAGTATCGTTAGAATAATCTATGTAGGGCTGTAATACGTGCCGACTACAGTTAAACAAATCCAGTGTTTGTAAATGGATCCTTTAGTCGTAACCTGAAATCCGCTTACGTAACCTTTGATCGGCTCTTCGACTTAGATGTATACAATTTTTAAATATTGCGTGCAACAAGGCAGATTTCCAAGATTAGCAGCGAATATTTATCGAGCACCTATTACATCAGAGCAAATAAGTTTATAGCGGTAAAATAAAAATAATTATATCAGACTAACTGAAACTGTTTTATGATGTTAAACCGATTAAGAGTAAAATACATTATGTTTTAAATTCTATTGATAAAAAAAATATATGTGTATAAAATAACAATGACGATGTACGAAGTTTTATTCCTCGCTTTAAAAAATGTTAAAACGATATTTTAAAAATGTGAATGGTATATTTCACATGGGGAGTAATAGTTTTGTTACGCGCAGAATATATAACAGACCCACACAGCTGTACACTTTTAGAATATTCGAACATAAAAATCTATTTAAAGCCCCTCCGGTTTTTCTCGTAAATACACATGTTATATCTCTTTATATAACATTTATAAGCACTTCTAATTAAACATAATATTTCCTTAAGTTTAATTAAACGGAAAATTACGTTTAACGTCATAACGTCATAAATTCGTTTTTTTTATCGGAACTGAATATTCTGAAGCTCTGTTTGAAGAAAATTGAATATATTCTCTTTGATAAAGCAAAAAATACTAGGTGAATATTTGTAAAATGTTATAGAAAATTTTAACCTTCTCCATTAAAAATACATGGTTTTACACGTCAAATCAAATTTAGCACGAGCTTTTTCGCTTCAGCTCTTGGAAAACTTAATATTATCCTATCATTTTAAGGGGTGCAGCACTCAAATACAAAATATCATATTATATAATTAAAAATAATTATTGTATTATAACTATATTATAAAATAATTATTAAAACAAAACTAATGAAAACAATCACTGCTCTGCACTATTTCCATTATAAAAATGTATACAAACGAAAGAAACATACGTAAATGCTTCCACGTCCATTTACTATGAAACAAAAACACTTTCAAACGACCGATCGATTTTCAATCTCTGATCAGCCTATTTGTGCATTTCGTTATGAAAAAAAGTTCACTAACAGAATGCGAAATTTGCTCGTACATTTTCAGAAAATATTAGAAATATAATTCTTATTAGTATCCTGTCTCATTCAAAAGTTTGGAATAACAAATGCTTCGAACAAGCTTCGACCGTAACGTTTGTTAATTTATTGCCCCGAAAGGCAGAACGAAACAAACAGCAGCAAAAATTACGACGTTAATTAAAAACGGGTATTTCAAATGCAGTAATTACACGACACAATTGTACTGAGTTTGGGTAAAAAATTCGAGCGGTAAAAAGGACAGAATGGATAGCACAATTTAATCCAAACTATAACAAAGAAAAACAATGCTCCCGTGTATAGATTAATTTTAATGTTACCTGGGTGTGCTAAATTTAACGCGGACTAACTTTTTTCCCTAAGCTTTTCCTCGCTGTGAGAGAAACAGTAACATAATTCCTGCATACGACGTTATGGATAACACGTCGAGATTTCTTGCGCCGGAATTAAGAAACGAGTTTTCTTTTTCAAGCATGGAATAAATAACTTAACGTAATGAATGAGCAAAATTGAACGCGAAAGTTACCCACTGGTATATGTATGGACATTATACTCCATATTACTAAAGGGAATACAAGAAAAATAAAACGAAACAATGGACGATACAAAGATGACCTACTTTGATGGTATATTCGCATGTTTCTACATTCTCATTTCAGAAACTAGTATTTGTAATTATAATTTGATAACTTAAAAATATTTATCATTTGCAGGCTTAAAAACTATAAAACTGTATTTTATTAACTGACAATAAACATGAAAACCCGACGATAAAAAAGACGATGATATTCTGGATTAATCAATTGACGAAACAATTGTCGGAAACGTCACGCAACCGTTGCGAATAAAAAGGCTGACATGCATTTATTTACTCGCGATTTGGTTAAATACATTTTCAACGAAAAATATCATTCTTGACACTATTCAAATTAACTCGTAAGAATTAATAAATATTTCGCTATAATACCGAAATATTTAACATAATCCAAATTGATGAAAACATTCTGATATGGATTTTAACCCGGAGTACGAAGATTAAAAGGAAGTATTCAGGCGAAGAACGTTTATCGTTTATTATCCGTAAAATACGAGGCCGCCTATGGGGGCGCGCATACATTTTGTTTTATTTACTGCAAGTATTCCGTCCGCGAAAAAATAAAGTTCGGGATATTATAAATTTATTCTATGAATTTAAAAACGCAGGCGCAGTTAGTTTTTGATAAATGCATGTATTTGCTTCTGCTGAACGAAAACAGAGCCTGAAATGTTGAAAGCGCGCGATAAAAGTTTTAAAAATACAAATGATGCTTGCGCGACGCGAAAATGTCAATGAATACGCGTTTTTTTCGAACATTGCCTGTGCACGTATTGTGTCAATATTATTAAACGCAGCGAGTAAATTAAAAATTTGCAAAACATCGTACTTTATTTATCAAAACATACGAAGTTTCTTTGAAAACTACACCTAAGAATTTTAAACTCTTTTAAAAATGGGCTAATTAGTTAATTACTATTTTAATTTTACAAACCCTTATAACTTCCAATTACATATTTTTTCTTTGGAACGCATTTATATTTCTAATTGCAATCCGATCAATACAAATGCGATATACATTGGTCACAACAATTTCCTTGTCAAACGGAAGCCTTTGACCCAACGAAACGTTATTAAAACTTGTTCAACTAGCTTGCATATTCAAATGTTGTAACACACAATTTTGCCGCTGAAACTGATAGTTGCGAACATTATTAAAAGTTACCGCCACTTGTGCCAACTTTTAATAACATTTGAGAGAAAAAAACGAGAGAGAAGCGCCCGCAAAGGAAACACTCCGATTACCACCGTTGTTTTGGCCGCACGTATCGAAAACGGCTTCATCTGCGCAAATTATTCAACATTGTCACGTTCTTAACGCAATTTGAAAATTTTGCAAACCGTATTTGGCAATCATGTTCTGCGCTGTATAATTTTTCTTTATACAATCGCGAGAAGATACGATGTAGTTCCGTGCAACGCGTCTAACGCGGCAGCGTACTTTCAAGTTTTTCAACTTAAGTCAATTCAATAAAAGCGGCAAGGCCTCTCAGTGCCTTTTCAATATGCCGGCCGATTTCAGAAAAAGGAACAAGTTAAATTCAATAACGCTCCGCGCCGCTCTGCTCCGTTGGACGAGCTCGCTTTTTCTGCGGCCTCATCTATAACTCAAGGTTTTAAACAATATTCGAACGAAAACCTGACGAAAAACGGCAACCTGGCAATCAGTTCACCGGCGAATCATTCGAAAAAGCCATTAATTACTGCCAAATTGGCAGCGTCGATCAATTCCATCTTGAAAATCGTATTTATATTTCGAGCACCGATATGACATGTCCATGGCGACGAGTTTGCGAATATAAACAAAATGTTTTTGTAGAAAATAACGAGTGGAAATTTGCTTTGGTGACCGAACGCAAAATGAAAAACGAGAGGATCTATTGATAAAAAATTCGTATAGCTCGGATGACAATTTGGCCGTCATGAAAGGCAGAGGGACAAGAGGGAATTGTGTTTAAGAACCATCCAAAGTACCTCCGAGTTTGAATCCTAAAAAGTGTCTAGGGAAGAAGGTTTTAGGCGACTTTGTGAACCAAACCGATCGAAGTATTTCGGCGATCAGTAGTTGTTTAGGGAAGGGGGTTTAAAGAGTAGAACGACGAGTAGCAAGACTTTTCGGATCGATATCCTAATTAGGGTTTGATGGTCACAAATCTCGAACCAATCAGTACTGCATTAAATACTAATACTGTAACCTGGTTAGGACCTAATCTACTTCGCGGACACTATTTATTGGATCTGGAACCTAATTCTGATGTGCTTTTCCGCGTAATTTAATACTTGTAATTTTATTGATAGAAAATGATTGACGACGGAAGTTGGATTAAGGAAATCGAAATATGCCCTGTGAGTAGTAGAGATCAAAGTGCGTTTGAAATTAGTGCCCGATGAACGGGTTTCAATCAAACTGCAAGAAACGAGAAATTTGGTTATCGAAAAATAAAAGCCGCAATAAAATATGTTATACCGGCGATAGAGATGGAAATGGTTTCCGTCTATATCGAACTACTTTTGTCCGACAAGAATGCGCCCGACATGGAAAATCGCAATATTTCATTCATAAATGTTCGGCAACATCAATGTTAAGCAAGATTTAATATAAAATGTTATATCAACTTCATGACCGAATTTAATTCAATATCTAAATTCTCGTTCCTTACGTTACCCGCGACATTCTTCAAATTTCCAAGCAAATTCCGGATTTTATGCGAGGCGTTTTAATAATCACGGCTATATTTTTGCTAACAGATTTCCGTCGCGATCCGATATCTTACTCGCGAGTAAAAATTGCGAAGTGAAGCGCTTGCATCCACTAATTAATGGGTAAAAGTTAATTCTCCACCAGCAATTTAACAGTAGACTATTTATCTCCCATTATGCGTTTTCGTCTGATTGAATCGAGCCATTTTCACTTTTCTTCATCTTTTCCCAGGTTTAGGTTTATATAACCGGAGCGAGCACTCCGGAATTTCGCTATCCATTTAGACGTATTTGCAGCTCCAAAATTACGCAATCCAATTTGAATTGTGACATTACGTTTATTAATCCTTGTACTCTCAAGTCAGCACGTTGTACCGACCTCATTCGAGTTTCCACATTTTCGAAATTGTTCACAGACGAGAAAAGTTGTTTCAATATCCATACAGTACAAACATTGTCGAGCCAATTCTTTTATTCGTTGTTCTTGCGTAACGTCTCACGTTTGAAGAGTTAATTGTTATGTTAAACGTTCACAGTTTACACGGCGCACAAACAATAAAGCTTTCGTGAAGGAATCAGCAATTACCAGGACCATATAGAAGCGGCACGAAGAAAATGGGTCGTTGATACTTGGAATTCAGTAAATACAAGTGCAGGCTCAGTGTGAGGATTTGGCATGCTTTCTTGCTCTTGCAAGCTGGATGTTATTTGTTTTTCGACGTGCAACTTATCATTTCAACGGTACATCTGACTTTTCAAGAGAGAATTCATTGCACTGACTTATACCTAAAAATATGATAATAAATATTTCGCCGGCGAGCGGAGCAGAATTATTTTTCTCCGCGCCAATAAATTCATTCTATTTGAATAATCCGACCGTGATTAATTGCCAGTCCTCTCAAATTATTAACTCTGGTTAATCCCTTGTTGCAAACATGTTTGTATTATCTTGTAATTCGTGGATGGAACTACGATTAATTACGCACTCTCGTCATGATTAATTATATATTTTTGTTCTATTTACGCAAACTTAGATGACAGTAAATGCACTTACTCGATGAGAGAGTCGTATTTGTTAATATAATAATATGCTCTTCATAGAGGACTTCTCCCAAAAATTATTACTAATGAAGTAGGCATCAACCTTTTTTTTAGGTTCATTGAAATATCAGCGTTTTAAACTGGTACGTGAACCGCGTTGATGAATATTTATTTGACACAAAATCGCTAATTACTCCCTCGTCTGTATTTATTTCACATTATAATGTCCGCAACGAATTGAATATCATAAAATATGCGCTTGATTCGAAAATGCTTTGCACTGAATTGCACTAATAACATTGGCATGCATAAAAAATAGCATTTCCTCGGTGCATCGATGTTAATGAATTGCACGACAGAAGGTACCAAGACATTTACTTTGATGTCGAAGCAAATTTTAGGCGCTCATATAGCTAGAGAAGCCGTATGGCTTGAACGCGATCTGACTATGCGCAACATTAAAGACTCGTTTGAGCCTACTGCTAAGTCTCGATCGTTTTCCTTTTAGTTTCTGCAAAAAGGAACGCTTAAAACTATAAAAACACCGAGGAAAGTTTACTTAGCGTCAAATTAATTTTCAATGTTCGTTCTATCGGTGGTGCATTTCTTTTAACCATCGTCAGCGCGACGTCTTAAATTCACCCGACTTATAGTTTATAAAGACAACGATAATTCCACGGCACAAAGTACTTCAACTTGATGATCTTGTCAGCAGCTTCATCGCCGTTCGAGCAATTAATATTAATTATTTGTGAAACTGTATTATTAATTTGTTAGCTTAGATTACAGATTTATCTATGCGCGAGGCGATGTCCCGACTTTGCCCGTCTCGCGTAAAATTATGCCAAGAGGCTAAGGATAATAGACACGTTTCTTCAGTTCTCTAAACAAGCTTACATCAAATATATTTAGATTCTAAGTCGTTTCGGGATACATCATTTAAGGACGTTGGAACGGTCCGTGGTAGTCAAATCAACAGTTAAATATATATATTTTTAAACTGTAATGCTAGTTCTTAGAATCATCAATTTTTTTAATTGAAGTGACTTAATAATGTTTTAAATTAGTAAATAAAAAATTTAGATAGATGATAAACATAAACAAATAAATATAAATTCGAAAGTGGTTGTGCATTTGACTAGCTTCAGAATGATAAATCTGACAAACTATACGTTTCCTCGTTGTTATTTTGTCAATAACCTCAAAATCATACGGTAAAATCATATTTTCTTTTGACACATAAATGCTTTAAACTATAAACTAATAGTTAGACAGTTTTTCGTTGATTAATCTTTAATGAATACATATGTAAATTGCATGTTTAAAGTAAGCTTACCTTGCCGCCCACTTGAAGTAATGTTAAAGTATCAGTTTTCAATACTAAATCTCTCAAGATCTAAACGCTGAAAATTGTTGAAAATTTGGCGTGCATTTTCATGTATATATTTTTCAAAATTTAATCTTTATTTTCACCTTTCGTTCCAACGTCCTTAATACTTCCCGTTTGTAGTAATAATTCACAAAAGAAGTAATGAAACGACTTGCAAATACAAATCTTAGCTTAAATATTTTAGCCCAAAATTACATAACAACCTCGTAACATAAATCCAACACAATGCCGCAAAAACTGCGTTACGTAAATCCATCATTGAATCGTTTCTTCTCCAAATGCTGTCGTTAACACGTCGTTAATCGACGACGTTCTCAATTAGTACACTCGACCTATTTCTTAATAATTATCCACTTGTAATGCGCAATACACATTTTTGCGCGAAAGTAAATTTCACGCCGATGTTTGCGATACCATTTCGCCGCGCGCGTAGATAAATTCGCAGCTTAATTGAATAAATCATTTATGCGAAACATGAATTACACGTTAATAATTATGGGAGACTCAGTTTACGTCTTTAGTTAACTTATCTGAAGGGGCTAAAGGACGAAGTCCCCTAAAACTACATTATTCCTAATTAGGAAGATGTCTTGTGGGTCTTTCCCTTTGCCCCGTGATTCCCTCGCTACACAAACTACTAAACGACGTATATTTAGGCACTTCCTCCTCTACACGATTATATGGATTTCTACAAACAGCCTCGTGTGATTCGTATTTAATATTCATTATATCTGATTTTAAATCCAACTGCTTATTTCCACCATAAATCATCCAGCGAGACTAGACCGAAATGCATAATTTCTACAAATTATAATACATCTTTGAGATAACAATTATTCAAAATTTTTCGAAACGAAACAATGCAATAAGCTAAAAAATTAATTATTTTACGATCTACATTATTGGCCGATCAAATGAATACGACATAGTTGAGTAATTAATTACTATTTAATAAATCAGCTATTATTCATTTACTGAAAGCGGCGTGTCGGATGTTGGCTTCGAGCTATTAATTAATTTTTGCATAACTGAGCAATCGTAATAAATTCTACGTATAAATCGATATGAAACCATGACGAGAGTTGCGTGAACAAATTTGACGTCAATATGTTCTGGTTGCTTCTAGTAAGAAACAAGGACAAATTTGACAAAAACGATTTAATTAATGCCGCCGATGTGCTTGAAAAAGGAATCATTGTTAATGGACTTAATTGATATACTCATAGCGCATCACAGTTAATGAACGTCGGCTGCGATGAATGAGACTATTCATCCAGTTACTTTGTTCGGTATTGTTGAAATGTTGGTAATTAAGTGATGGCAGTGTTATACTTGATCAGCCAGAACGTATTTATATTAAGATATGCGCAAAATTTCAATCAAATTATGACAATTTTCTTTTTCGACAGACTTTCTGAATCTGTCGAAAAAACGGTTGTCATAATTTGAAATACATTCAAAGACACATATGTTAAACAATATACAATACGTGCAAAATGTTTTTAACTATAACATTTTGAATTGAACACCTGAATTGAAGTGTTGAATTCGACACTTTGAATTCATCAAAGAACTAATCACAACCATTGGGAATATCCATTTTTATTAGAAACGTGAGATAAACGTTATAACCCGAAAAGGGCGTTAGTTTTTTAATTAAACTTTTGTCAGCTTCGTAGTGCATTTTTCGGATTGTTGAGGCAAGTTTTCAGACGCAGATGGAATGAAAAAATGTAGAAACGGTGTTCGGTTGTAAAAGAAAACGATATTAAAGTCTTTTGAGGTTTCACTTGGGATCGCGAAAAAGGAGTTATATTAAAAATATCAAAACTCCGGGAAAACTCAGACAACTGCGTCTGGGATTACTGTAATCGCAAACTGCTGTAATTGTTTTACGTTTAATTTGCTAGCATATGTTCAAGAAAGTAATTTCTTTCAAAAATAATACTAGAAATTTGGAAAATGAAGCCACTGGACTAATTCTCAATATAATAATAATTATTATAATAATGAGTTTTGTAATAATAAGAACTGTATTTTTAATCTAGGTGCAGAGAAACTTTACATAGTCGTTTCATAATTCAAACATTTGTCTAGCTATAAATTTGCAAAGGCGAAGAATGTGAGATAATATTTTTTCAAATTTACCTTCAGCATTCCGAAATGATTATGAAAAAAATGAACACTTTCCTAGAAATTATGGTAATTGGAAGAAATCCAAGTTTGAGACCCGAACCCTTTTGCCCTCAAGAAATTAAAGTTGTAAAGAATTGGCGTGTAAATTAGCATTGATTTGAATTGCAGATTCTAAGTAAGATATTAGCTAAAATGTTGAATTTCCGAATTGTTGATCTCAGCTCCCGAGTCGGATTGATTTGAAACTCAAATGTAATAAGAGTAAACACGACAGAAGATACCTCCGTCTTACTCGGTATCCATAGCTCCTTAATCTCGTAACAAATGGAATACATTTGGCTCAGTAAATATTAGTTTATGGATAAAATAAACAGAATAAATCATGTAACAACGTATATAATAATAATTCTGACTTCGTAAAATAACCAAATGTATTCATATCATATTATATTTTTGTCGGTAAATAAAGTTGTATTATATTTAGTGTTGCTGAAATTGTTAGACAATATGAACATTTAATGGTAAAAACAAAATTATTATATTTACTGCATAAACAGACTAACATTGTTATGCATAAGTGAAGTCATAACAGCAACATCGCAATAAAAGTTAATAACATTTTGTTTATAAAATGTAATCACGACGAGATTTCATTACATGAAAACAAATTTACGTACGCGACGGGACTTAAAGAAGAAACTAATTACGCGAAGAACCGAATGAACATTTGAACTGACTCGTAAATGTAAGTTATTATTAAACTTTTTTTTAATTTCTGCAAAAACATTTTCATCGTCCGCGGAAAAGTTTTCAAAGATTGCTCATAAAGGTAAATATAATCTTTGTTATGCTTTTCCGAGATTCGTATTTACGTTGATTTTTTTCAATTTATCCACGCAACTCGATTTCAGAATACGATGGGTTTTTCGAAACACGAAATTTCGAAATTAAATTCTATCCGGCTCCGCTGGATTCGTCGTTGCTATTTACTTTAAAATGCCATTCACCTTCAGAGAAACACGTTATACTACAGACATTTTGGAACATAATACTGAAATTATAAAAAACACAATTATAACAAACAACATAAATAAAGTCTAAAAATATATTATTTTAACTACAATTAGATATTACATGTTAAAAGTAAAGAAAAACAAGTTTGACTTTCAAAGAAAAGGAGAAACCAAAGAAATTAAATGGACCTTAAAATACAATTTCCGTGAAAAAGTCGGGAGAATGTAGATTTATTATATAAAAAAAGTTATTACACTCAAGAAAGGTAAAACCAACAATATTTGACCTTCGAAGAAAAGGTGGAAACAAAGAAATAAAGTAGAAATGAAACGTACTTCTTTTATAATAAAATAAACTGATATCCAATTTCGATGCCCATCGGTCGAAATTTAAGAGGAGAAGGAAAATCATGTCTAGCTATATATTTTACAAATAGAATATTTTATGCGTTAAAGTAATATTTGCATTTAAAATACATCAGCTTTTATTTATTCGTAGCTAAAATTGAAATCACTTTTTCAGAAATATACTTAAAACAAATATTACATTTTTAATTAAGACGATATATTTTTTACAAAGTTTGACCTTCAAATATACATAAATCCTACAACACTATTATCAAAAAAACATTTCACTGCAAATAATATTTGCAGTTGGTTTTTCTATCTAATTGGTATTTAAAACATTACACGATAGTTGCCACTGACGGATAACAGGTTAATAAAAGTAGGAAGTGCATCTGAAGAGTCCCAGCACTTCTGTACATTTATACTCTTGTGGGGGGCATTCATAGCCCCCATTCGACGACTTAATTTCTAGTTTGATATATAACATTGAAGTTAGCTTCTCAAATTTGTCCCATACGCGCGTTGATGTCAGCAACCTTCTTGAAGTTGACAAAAAAAGAATATGTCTACTGTTTCATGTAAATATATTGCAAAAATTACTTAAAACAAAACTCCGTTGCTCAACAATAACCTTCCCAATTCTTTGGATTAAATCGCTCCCCCTACCATTCCCTCTTCTTCGTCTTCAAAATCTTAAACGTGTTTTACGTTGCAACAATCTTTCTAATTTCAAGATCGGACTCACTTTCTTCTCTCCCGCCACCAACTTTTTGGTGGCGGGACCAACTTTTTGGTCCCCTTCTCCTCCCACTTTCCTATATAACCATCAAGTTGTTGCTTGCATATATGGAAAAAGAATTTTGTTGAAACCACAGTTCTTCTTTTGAATTCCGTCACAAGATTTGATGTATGGTTTTCATTAGCATATAGTTTTCATGTCAATAATGAAAAATCATGTTATATCCTCATGCCTGTGAACACTAGTAGCAACAGTCTTGCAGAATTGGGAAGGTTGTAGGCCAATCCTGAGATTTTCATAAGCCTAGGCATGTTGATACCGCTAAGTTTTTGACATATGATTATCCAACTCTTAGCCTGGAAATTTCACAGGAAGTCCGGTCGATATCGCAGGAATTTTTTCCATTGTAGTATCCGCAAAAGTGATGCAGAAGTGTCGGAGTACTGTTTAGACATTTTGCAAGCATTTTGTTAACTTTACAGACATAAATGCTTTCGGTATTCAAGTGCAGGCAATATATAATCAAATGTCTGTCAAAAACCAATTACATTTGCTTAACATGGAAAATCCGCCGCTAGTAGTACAACCAGGGCTATAGGTTTAAAATGCAAATAAATTGATAACTGTTGCATGTATTTTGTTTCTTAATTTTTTTGCTTAAAAATGTGTACTTCATTTTAATGCAGGGACGAACTTAACACATTGTATTAAACAGTATAATTGGTTTTGGCTTAGATGGTTTTGTTTCTCATTAAATTTGGAAGCAATTCACCTGTTCAGATTTAAATTATGTTAATTTGTTGAAAAATAGACAATGTGTCTAGTTTCGTGCAGTTACTAACTTTTACAGTAGAACCATCTTTTAAAGTAACGTGTTTTATAAAAAATATGTCTATTTTTAAACAAGTTTGAGCAGGTGAAACAGCAACCAATTATATTAATAATTAAAATGTTGTTACGTCCTGAGACGTAACAGTGGTGAAGAACAGATTTATTTTTACGCAGAATCTTGCTCTTCGAATACAATATCTCGGGATTACCAAGGAAGTGGTCGATTTTCGAAAATTAAATTGTTTTTCAAATAAAGTTTAATTTATTTGTAAACGGCTTTGGAGAATTTACACTTTGCAATATGACGATTTACAGAATTATTTTTTGACGCGCTTACGGGCGCCTGGTGCGCCCGACGTCGAGGGCAACTGCCCGGAACTCGGCTACGAATTGACCGACTATCGACTACGCACTGATAACTACTACTAAAAACTGAACTGACTAACTTATTGACTACGGTTTTAAAGGGAAAATCTGGGTGTCTACTCTTTGGAGTCCTTGCATTTTGGGAAGGGAAAAATGGATTTGATTCGTTTATTTACGATTATTCGGGAAATCAGAAGAATTCATTGGTCAAGGAAGTTGGGAGTAGGAATTAAGATCATGTTTCTTTCCGGGGAACAAATGTCTATTTTAATTAGTTTACGGAATAGAGTCAT
>JABFPB010000432.1:0-39060 GCA_022817645.1 Ceratoteleas bidentatus
ATTAAGACGCAATATGTCTTATTTTAAGGCACTTTTGTAAGACACGTCTTAAAAATGTCTACAAAAAGTTGCTGAAATTAAGACAGTTGTTTAGCGGTGTTATGATTACAAAATCATATATGGCGACATATGATTTTGTTTTGTAGAAAGAGGTTCCATATACATATGTAATATGTTGGAAATATATACGGCCATATATGAGCAATGTATGAGCTATATACGAGCCATATATGAGCCATATATGATCATATTTGAGCAATATATGCGCCATATGTGAGCCATATATGAGCCATATGTAAAGCATATGTGGCCATATGAGAGCTATATATGTTTTGTCACTTATTTCCATATACGTCTTGTATTCTTCAGGTTTTCTTATATGGTTTCAGTATTTTCATATGTGATAAGTTCTAGGTTTTCAGAAAATTAAAATGTAGGATTTGAAATGTCATTTTATATGAAATGTCCCCTAAATGAAATGTCATTTTCATATATTGAATTCTGGAATTCTAGAACTAGTACAAATATCTGAAGGAACATTGTAGAGCACAAAAGTAATAATAGTGAAGAGTACAATTTCATTACGTTACTAAGCTATCAAACTTGCTTATGAAATTTCATATGGAAATCACTACTGAATATTTTAGACAGGGATACCATTACCATAGAGAACAATTTTCCGCTTGTCGCATGCGGAAAACCAGCTTGCTAAATTCGGAAATACAACTTGACATGATTCCGCATGCGGGAATTCTACTTCCAGCATACCGATTATTATCATGCGGACAGCCAGAATGCTGGACGAGGGACTGAAGTTTTTAAGATTGAACTAACAATTGCAAAATTGAACAATACGTTCCAATTATAAGTAACTGGAATTAGTATATGAAATATCGTATTAATCATTTTTAAACTTCTGCTGCTGAACCGGCACGTACTTTATAATGAACGTATCGATTTTGCATGTTTAATTAAAATATTATGCAAATAATGCCAATTAAAATTGAAACTTTCACATGTTTGCATAACTGGAACAATATCATATTTAGTTTGATAAAAAAAATCGTCGGGCTTGAAGTTCGTAATAGTCCAAAATTAGAATTTTTTGAAAAAAATCTGTTAATATAATTGCTCAGGGAATTATCATTACTTAATTCGACGTTGATTAAAAAGTGTCGATAATTAAAAACTGCGCGGCTTGCTGAGATCAATCCATATCTACTTTCATTTAAACTACCTAAATATCAATCAAACAATAAGAGTACAAATGAGATTTTTGACTTTTCTATGCAGATCGTATAATATCAATAAATCAATTTAGACAATGTGTTTTCCATATTTGAAAATCACGTCCTTATCAATGAAATCTGTTTTAACTTTTAGTCTAAGATAACGTCATTCTTTAATCCTTTTCTACTATTTGGTCTGACCTAATGAAAAGTTTTGTTTCAATTTAATAAATTATTTCATTTGTTTGTTTGTAAATATATTTCTTTCGAAATACGTAACTAAGAAATACTAGTTTTCATATTAGAACATTACAGTCATTCAACTATAAACCAAACTTGAAATTGAACTTCTGCTCGAAACGCATTCCTTTAGATCCGGAAGAATTGCCTTCCATTAACCAAAAGTAAAGTACATTGTGCCAGAAAACAATTACATCTAACAACAATGTCCTCTCTCTACGAACAGATTTTCAGTTTTCTCAGCAAACTTATTCAATCGAAGAAAATTATCACTTTCCCTTGAAAAGACGTGATTCTCACGAATCTAAAGCGGCGTGTTATTAGCGGGAATTCGTGTTGTACAACGCCGCTTCAGCATTAGGAAACATATCTACTCGTTTGAACGTGTCACGAACATCCATATCGATCCTTCCGCGGAACCGTTGCATTAACTAATACCTCTTTTGAGATCGCAAAACTCCGGTTGTACACATAATTCTGTGTAATTACGTTTCGAATAAAGATGTAACGCGCTGTCCTGATGGCGGGTAGTGCTGATTTTTTTAAAATTCCCTCCGACGGAAAGTTGGCGAAATAATGCATTTTTAACGCGGCTCGCGGGAGATTTCAGTATCTCCCGATAAACTCACTCGAGCGAAGGTACCGCAAATATCCAATATTGCCGGTTTCTTATCGCGGTTAAAATTTGTTTTCATTATTGATCAAGTAAAATTAGAGTAGCTGCTATCCGTGTTACACTCAACCAATAATTTAATTAACTTGACCGGCGTTCGTCGACGACAAAAAGAGGTGCTTTTTAAGGACGTTCAAGCAAAAAGTTGAAATAAAGATAATGCTTTGAAAAATGCATGCAAAAGTACACCTTGATTATTTTATATGCCAAAGTTTAAACGAGTTTTACCGGTTCTTCAGAAATTAATTATTGAAAAATCAGTATTTTGATATTAAGTTAATTCAATTAAAAGCGATGACCAATAGTTTTTTATATAAAGCCTCGTCATGGTTAATAAATAACGAATAATCGATAGTAATGTAGAAACGTATTTTTTTGGCAAAAAAAAATTTTTTAATCTATCATAAACTCAATTTAAGTTAAAATAAATCATTATATTTTCTCATTGATAAAAAAAACACATTTTCAAATATATTAATTTATAAATTAATGTATGTCTTTCATTTGTTAATTAAATTAATTAAAATTAATTAAATTATATTAATTAAAATAAAAAAATATTTAAATGGTATAACAAAATTGTTTTAACAAAATCACGTAAAAATATATAATCATTTCGTCGAGATGAGTCTGCCCCAAATTTTGCGCATTTCGAGGAGACGATATTATCCTTTGTGATGCAAACAAGTTTTACTTCGATTTTCAAAACTGAATTCGCAGACAATTAGGGAATAGTACTACGAAAAATAAGACAGAAATTTTTTTTAAGAAATAAAATTTTAGATAATTTATTTACAAATTAAATTTCGTCAAAAGTGCAATTTGGTTTGATGATTTAGTGTCAACTCAATTAAAAACTGAATTGAAATAATTATTTTAATTCCATTATGTATCGAATGAAGTAATATAAAATAATATTCGATCAAACATAATTTCAGGCCTTAGTCGAGAAGACTTTCGTGCATCACAAAGCACGTAATAAAGTAAAAGTGACCAGTTTCATAAAACATGAGCAATCGAGTGACATCATTAATACGTACGTACAAAGCATCACATCACGATACCCTGCTCTTATATTGATTAACAAATACAACAGTCTGCAGTCTTATGGACGTAACGTCAATTATGACGTATATCAAACATAATTTATCATGGCATAAATGACCATATTGAATCGCTTTGTATACGATTTTGGCACTGTGCATTATTTAGTGGTTTGAAATTAACCAATATAATGTTACGTCTATATTTCATGCTCATAATCCCATTCTGACAATCAGATTATTAAAATCAATTTTTTTAGATTATTAACAGTATATGATGTAAAAAATAAGTTAAACCAAAGTCAGAAATACATATATTATGAGATATATTGACAAAATTGTTGTAATTTTGAATTATTAGTCATGAGATAATTGTACGAAATTATCCTAAAATATTCTTCGCAAAAAGGTAGAAATAAAAATGGAAATCATTTATTCGAAAAATAACTTAAACATTCTCGTAGAAAAAATGACGAAATGATTTCGTTTCACACCAAACTATTCTCTCTGTAACAGAAAGAATTTCTTTAGGCCGAAATTATGTTTATTCGCCAGCATTATTCATGTTTTTTTCAAAAGGGCATTTTTACAAGTGCTCCCTTAGACATTATTATCACCAAAAAAGTTGGTTGGCATAAAAAACTAATTTTATTTAAATTTTATGTAAATTTCGTGCAAACTATTTCTTCAATTTGACAAAAGTTTGCCTCGGTGCAAAATTCTCCACCATAAATTGCTCTTATCGCAATATTATATCATCTTTCTCTTGTGTAATCTGTCTGCCTTGTTCTCTCGGCTAAAAGGAATCCATTACATTTGATGAAATCTTGCTAAAATTATATTAACCTAAGTAGGATTCGTGCGCAATTTTATATAGTACACCGTAATGATCTCTTGATTGAATAGTATAAAATTAAAAAAAATGTAATAAAAAATAAAATAAAAATGTCTGGAGAAACAATTTCGTTATATCCCTAAAAAAATATTTCTTGAACGTTGAAGTTACTAAAATGATGGGGCAAATATAAAAAAAAACTATGAACATTGACGATTTCGTAAATGTTCCAAAAATATTTGGCACAATTGGAAAAAGTCTTATGAGAATTGTTTTTCCAATTGAACTGAAGACCTGAATATAATTTATTTTTGGAACTGAAAATTTAACAATTCAGTCGGTCAAGTCTTGCAGTAAAGCGACAGTTGAAAACAATTTTTTCGTAGCAGGTCAGCTAAGAATACTCCCGTCGTTGTTCAAGTCAATTAAAATCGAAACAATTAGAAGAAAACTTACTGGCTGAAAAGTCTAAGGACAACGCATATGACGATGAACATCAAGGCCATGCCAACGAGGACACCTATCATCGCCGGATCGATGTATCGCGTACTCGGCTGCTCCTTCACCTCGGCTGCGAACATGAATGAAATCAAGGTGATATTTACACACGTCTCTACGAAGCAATTAGACAAAAATAACGTCGATTCGCGTATCTTTAGCATTGTTCCAGGCGCGTGCATTGCTGCGCCGCATTAATCGCGCTTATCAAGTCAACAGCACATCCGGTTGGCTCGTTATCTACGCGCATTATTACCATATCAACCGCAAATTACAGTTCAGTCGCGTCACACAAAAACTAAGACTTGAGATCCCGTCACAACTTTGAATAGTTAATTAGCGCCCGTCAACCTCTGAAACCAAACTCAGAAAATTGTTTCTGCGAAAAAACGAAAGATGGCGCGACAGGGCGTTGACGAAAATTCACTAGGGGTGAAATAGAAAGTTTGTAAAGCTCTAAAATTTGTTAAATTCTCATTTGTCCATCCAATTGTCAATAAGAAACAAATTTTGAAATTACCAAAATATTTTAAGTCACTTACTAATGCCTTAATTAAGTCTATTGTAATTAGATACTAGACGTCTGACTTAAAATTTAAGATCAAATGTCTTAAACTTTAAGTAAGGACAACAAAAATTTAAATAAAATTAAAAAAATGTAAATCAAAATTTAAATATAAATATTTAATTTAAGTCTGTTATTTCTTCTTCTAAAGTTCTAAAAAGACAACAACGTTAAGTCTTAATGTCTTAAAGTTTAAGACATTTGGCGGCAATTAAGACGTCTAACCCTGCAGAATTTTTACATAATAACATGCTGTACTTAATGGATTCGCTTCATAAATCCATCGAATTACAAATTTTGTCATCGATTACGCCTGAATAAATTGTTCGACACCGTAACTGCTCTTTGTTTGCCAGATTGATCGTCGCATTGAGAAACAAAGATTAATGAGGCGTCGTTAATCGCAATTCATGAAGCTAGCCCATTGCAAATGTTTATCATTTACAAACAATTTCTCGTTTATTGCATCTCGTCAACAAATTAATATTAATCGTGTTTTCCCTGGCATTTCTATCGCAATTTGCAAAATCATGAAAGTTCATCACCGTCGTGATTAGAAGCAAAAATCGTGAATGAACCGCGTGACCAAAATAGTCGTTAAAAGAACTTTTGTGTCGCGTCTACCAGTGACCAGTTGGCATATTCCAAGGAAAGCTCTTTTGGGGTTAAATGATTCTTTTCAAGCGAATCATTTCTCGTAAACCGAGAGAATTTCCATTGAATCCGCGCGTATCAAAGGACCAGCGGCTCAAAGGGATATATTTAGACGCGTTTTCAGTTTGGGGCCATTTTGCCAGCCAAAAATCGTTGTGGGCATTTCGAACGGTGTATTTTTTCAATCAGCCCGCCGGATCAAAGTAACATGTCGGAGAACAACGAGGATCGATCGTAGCTATGGGCGAGAAGTCGTCCCAGATGGGACTCGGGCGATCAAAAGGGACATTGACTCCCAACTTATGCTGGTTGATGTATTAGCGTCCGCATTTTTGCTTTTATAGCTACCGTTGTCACGCATCAACAGCTGCTTTGGACTGATAATTATCAACTCTGTCTATCGTGGGAGACAATTTTGTAAAGAATGTCTCTAATACTTCGAAAATATAAATCTATTATAATATCCAGTATTACAATAAATGATACCGCAGTATTGAAGTGATTACACTAATTCGGTATGCAGTTTAGCTTTATCTTAAACGCTGTAAATTTGGAATTTTGCTTCCAGAAAATTTTACTGGTATTTTTTAATTAGAACTTAATATAATTTTTTTATTTACAGAACTCTTTAAAGAGAAGTAAAGTAAAGTAAAGTAAAGGATTTTCGATTTTGAAAGAAACACATATTTTGACATTTCGAAATAATAAATGGAATGCATTTGATTTGAGATTAAATATGTTTTTAACGTTTGTGCAGTTTGGTTTGAAAGATACAATATAATCTACAAATAACATACAATTCATTATTCGATCATTTTAAAGATTGTACAATTGATTACATAATTTAAAATGAAAATATTACAATAAGCTGTAAACGTATCGTGACATTTTGCACGACTTATTTGCACGAAGAGTTTTTCAAATTTTATCAGATTTTGTCATGTTTTAGAAGTAAAATTGCAATTTTAACTAGTCTTACATACAAACTGAATAAAAATACAAACTGGATAAAAAAATAACTGAAGTAGAAAATAATCAACGTTTTCCTTTCTTGAAACGCACATTCAAAATCCCAAACCAAATCCCGAGCAATTTTCTCTCCCGAACCCAAAACCTTTTGTCACTTCGCTGCCGACATTAAATCGCCATTATCTCGCCTTAAAATCTGCACGACAATTGCCGAGTGATTTCCAATAGAATATTTCGCGCAATTTTGCATGCACATTCGACGCCTCACAATGGCGCGAAGCCACGCGGAATTTGAATAGCAATTTTTTCCAAACGGCTCCATTAACTTTGCGCCCTAATTGGCCGCGTGAATTATCAAATGCGATCGCCAGGGAACAAGGTCGATGCGTGCCTGCCCCAAAATCGGATCGATGCTCCGAAATTATGCGTTTCGCCGGCTGACAAACGAAGCCCGCTTGTCCAGTACAAACGTGTCAGTCAATTTCGCAAAACGTGCGCGGCATCCCGCAAAAACGTCAAACAAATATATTCCCGAATATATAAGAGAAATTGAACAGAAACTGTTGTACAGCAGTTTGACCGATTTATGGTTGATTTTGTCGGGTATATTATGATGATTGAAATATAACAATGTTTGCAAAATTAAACACGATATGTCATGAGTTATTTAGTAAAATAAATTAGTGCAAAACTATGATGTATATTCTCGGTTTTAACTCGCAGAAACATTTTTTAGTAGGTCCAAATAAATGTATTCGTCTAAACCAAGAAATAAAGATTTTATTTGTATTTGTTTTCAATACGTTTTTATTTTTAATCATTTTATTTTGAGAGTTTATGAGAGTAAATAATCGATTAACCAATTACAAATAACCACTATTAACCGTGTTTTATTTTATAGTGAAACTTACAATTATCCACTACAGTACGAATGAACTCGCGTGAAAATGCCGTGTCATTAAAACGCACTGTTTCGGTCAAAAATTTTAATTCGTCAAATTTGACTAGTCCGAGCAGTTCGTGTTTGCTCTGGCGTTTATTAACACGATGTCGACACGCGGATAAACAATGGAATGACGTTGTATTATTCAAACGCCGCGCGCAAGTGCCTCGAAAAAAACGAAATCCTAAAGCGAAAAAGAAATATTTGCGACCGCTTAACTAGAACGCCCGGCGAAAAACCGTCATATTTTTCACGATTATTATATTTACAAAAAAGGAAACCAAACATTTCTTTTTCATTAATTTGCTAGAATTTTCATTGCATTAACTCCGGCTTTAAAATGTTTTTTTCATTTTCTGGCACGGGTAAAAATGTTGATGTTAAATTAACGTAAAATTAATTAAAAACGTGTAATATTTTTTTTACATTCATATTTCATTTCACTTCCCATAGAACCGTCAGCTTATATCCTTTAAAATTTCAATCTCATTTAAAAATTACATTCAATTTCAAAGCAGCTTTCGTCTAAAGCAAGAAAACTTCCCAACAAATACGACACGTTTTTCCCATGAAATACCCGGAAGTGGCGGGGAGCGGAATTTCGATTCCTCGTTCCATTTGCTCAATTAAAGTGCACCAAATAAATCCGCATTGGCGTATTTCCGCGTGACAAGTGTCGCAGTTAGTGTACAATTTATCGCGCGCAATAACAATAAATGTTTCTACAAAATCGCGGGATGACGAAAACCGCTGGTTTCTGGGTAAATGTAAAGTCGTTATTTCGGTGGCAAAAACGCGACCCAGCGGAAAATGGTTTGCATAAGGGTGACTTGTCGAGACGTATGGGTCGAAAAACGGGACGGAACCACTCTGTCGCGACGTCTTAAACGGGATATATCGCTCGGAGTAACTGACCTTGTGTCGCGTCCAAAATGCGTTTTCACCTTTCGAAGTGCAGACAAATTTCATAGCCGCCGCGTTCCATCGCGAACGCGATTTGTCTTGCGGAAATTAGAGTGGTCGTTTAAAGCGCCGTTGCAAGTGTTTTGGCGTTTTATTTGGGCAAGCTTGATTCACGAGTTACGGGCTTCGGGGGTTGTTTCAAGAAAGTTTGTTTGGATGCGGATTATGGGAATTAGAGGGTTCTTTATTGGTAATTAAGTAGCAAGGCGTGACGTGAATGAAATGTGGTTAAACGAGCACGATACAGTTTATAATTTTTATCTTCTTTGCGAATTCTTGTAATATCTAACTTGAGGTATAGTCAGGAAAGTGAGTTTTTTAGTTTTTTCCATTTTTTTTGTTATTAAAATATGTGATAAATTTAGTCAAAGTAATATCAATAATTTCTAAATCATGAGATTTATAAATTATTAATTAATTACTAATCTGTATTTCTATAAATTTTCATGAATTATATATATTACTTCATTTATATATATATATTATGATTGTACAACCTTAAGTATCAGGAAACTTTTCTCTCAGTGGATAAACTGATTAGCGAATGTTAATAAATTGAAATATCATTAAAGTAAGATTCTGATGCAAATATATTTAATGCATACATTATATCGACAGTGACGTTAACGGTGAATCAATTTTCACCAATGTTGAATCAATGTGGTTATCCGGGGTAATGAAAATGGAATTATGTTGCGTTGAATCAACATTGATACTACTTAATGTTTAACCACGAAGCACAGCGATCATTTTTAAAACGAGCTATTCGCTGTAACAAACATTTGTCTTGCAATAAAAATGAAAAATGACATTTGCCATTCATAATGAAAAGAAATATCTTTGTTACTGCAGAAGATCTCTCATAATGGCACGGCTTAAATTGCTATTTCTTAAAGCTTGCAAGATCCAAAATCTTTCTTTATAAAATGAGAGCATAAATTACCGCGACTCGGAGTACTTTTGTTTGATTTAATGTTTCTGCGGCGACACATTTGCTTTTTGATCCGATTCCGTCTTATTATACGTCTAGTATGAAGATAATAAATACGACGAGCGTCTGTTAAATGGATCACGAAAACCGATTTGCGTATCTCGAAAATAAATAACAGAAATTTGCGAAACGCAGTTGCGGTCTTACGACGGTCATCAACTTATTTCCCGAATTATTCATTCGGGAATGAGAATCTGCATTGAGTAAACGATGATTTTTAGTGACATAAAAGTCTACTTATTTTGACTCGGTAGGATTCGAGTTAAATTATGCGGTGGCACATAACAAAATGATTTGAACTATTTTATATTTACAAAATTACTTCCTTTTAAAAAGAAAAAAGGTCTTGTTGAATCGACGAAACCAATACGTAACCTCATAATTCGAAATACCTTTATGACTTATGAACTATTATAATATGATTATAAATTTTTTTCAACGGTATTTGATAACTATTGTAGAAATAACGAAAGTAGAACACATTTTTTTATCGTTTTCCCCCTAAACTTTTATTCTCTAGTTAAAAATTAACAGTGCAAGACAATATCAAATATTTCTGTTAAATATTTGATACATTTGACTCATTCCAGCTCTGTACAGCATTTCTCTTGCATTGGCCATTTTTCAATTACTGCATAATTAAGAGATTCAAGAAATACTCACTGATACATTCCGCCGTGCCGTCCGAATGAAATATGGGAATTTTCTCGAAGATGCAAATGCACTTTCCGTCTCGGCATTCTGTCTGTGGCACTTGCACCTCGCACTGCTCGGTGAAAAAGCAGGACTCGTTTACGTTTGCGGCTGAAAATAACATGCGTTTGTTAATAAATCAACGAGTCGCAGAATTTTAACGAGATTTGCTTTTTCTGACAGGTAGAATTAAACTGGAACATTTTTAATTCTTAATTTAGTGATTTTATAGATTTTTTTCAACCAAATAAGTAAATCGATTGATTACACTGCAGTTCCGCAAATTAAGAAGATTCAAATCTTATAAACTCATTTAATTAAAACTGTTTTAAGTTTTAAATAAAACAAACAATTTTACAATGTTTCTATAAAATCTCTCTGTGATTAGAGAATAAAACTGTACAAAATCGTAATAAAATTGTAATTCGCAATTTTATTACGAATTTTAAAAGGCAATGATCCGAATCTTCAAAGAAGACGAAAAAGCGTGTCGGAAAAATGTGATAACACATTTTCATAATCGTGTCTTGAAATTTAAATGACGCAAATGAAAGGAAGCGCGAAGAAGTTGGAAATATGTATATTTTGCAATGACGCGGTCGCGCATGCTTGGGACTGTTGAATTATTAATAACTGTTCTCATTAGCAGCGCCGAAAATCCTGCGATGCGCTGTCCTCTCAACTTATGAATAATAGTGTTCATAAACAATATTGTGTGAAAAACGCGATACGCCTGAAAAAATATGAATTATACTTCGCCGCATTCGTACGATGCTCCGGCTCGATACAACGTGAGAATTTATTCATCCATAATAGACGCCGTCAAAAATAGAACTCGATTCTTACTCGCGTTCCTTAATCGCGATTGATCAACGGTGGAAAAATAACACGTTTCGTGCAGAGTAATTGGTACGCATGCATCAGTTCAATTCACGTACAATTCGCGTTCAATTGCAAAGTTTTGATTCTGCATTTTAAATTCTATTCTGGACTCTTTATTTAACTTCTTATCACGTGTTTAAAAATGGTCATTCAAATTTCAAGTAACTTTTAATTTGTATTATAAAGGTGTCACATAATTTTTTAATAAACTAATATATAATCTAATATTAATAGACATGCAATTTACATGAGGGAAATTCAGCATTTCCTAATTAATTCATATATATAGTTAGTGTAAATGTTTCAAATCAGATTTACATAAAATGTAAGTAAGTCGGCTAATTGGTAGACGTAAACGTGTATAACGAAAAAAATATGTTTCGTAATAAAAAAAGTTTAGATTTACAATATTTGTGAATTTGTATTAAGTTTTGAAGAAAGTTGTTATGCAATCACAAGAATGATCATTTAATATTAGTTCAAATACATCTTTAGATTTTGTAAAAATATGTCTCAGTCCCTCCTTAATTAATATGAAATATGTATTGTTCATACATGGCTATATCTGATAGTATATATTTACTTATATGGTTAAATTTGATTTTTATCATTTCATCCTAGAGATTTTCAAAGATTCAGAAAATCTCTAAAAATGTTCTGAAAACATCTAAAAATCTCTTAATACCTCTCAAAATTGGAACTGTCAAGTTTTTCAGCGATTTTCAGAGAAAAGTCTGAAAAAATCTGACAAATTTTGAAAAAATTAAGACTGTCATAGTTTTTTCAGAGATTTTCAGAGGTATTCAGAGATTTTCAGATTATTTTTCAGAGTTTTTCAGAGTTTTCTCTGAAAAGAAATGCAGAAAAAATATTCACAGATTTTATTTCTTCAAGAGAATTTCAGAGTTTTCAGAGGAAACTGTGAAAATCTCTTAAAAAATTGTGACTGCCTGAGATTTTTCAGACAATTTCAGAGTTTTCTCTGAAAAACTCTGACTGCCTTTTTTTCTACAATTTTATCATTTTCTTATATGGACAATATATGTTCTATTCCTCCCAGGGATTTCATCAACATACATAAAGTCAAAAATACTCACGGTGGCCACATTTGTCGATCTGATTGGTCACTGAAAACTCCGGCCTGCATGCGCACTTCTTCTTGCTCGGTTCACAGTACGAACCTTTAAAGCCGCAGTCCCGATCGTCCCGGCAGTTGTCGCCATACTTGCGCCCAGACGTGTCTGCAAAAAGCCACAACGTCATCACTTTGTCGAACCGCAAACCCGCGACGTGCGATCAATTTTGATCGCTTTTATTAACTACTTAATCGACGTCACACACGCTTTATCAAAACATGAATTGAGCCTGGCCTGTCATTCATGAAAGGAAAATGTCGACGGAAAAAAAATCCGTAGTACAAATACCCCCACGCGCCAACTGGCGCGATTATTCCGCCTTGTTTGCCAAGAAAAGAGCTTCCCAATATTACGGCATTATTGTTTCATCCGATTCGTTTGACGGAAAGCGCCATTTCACCAAGTCATCCCTGTTATTCCATTGTATTTCATTCATTTTTCAAAGCAAATTCCTGCAAACAAGTCACTGTCAGTTTGCAATACATTTTTCGAAAGTTATCTGTAGAATCCAATTATGAGATTGATTATATTTTATAGCGCAGCATTCGATGAAGAATGAAGGATTTACAATCGGGTTTTAACGTCAGGTTTCTTAGACCTTTGTAAATCTTGTTAAATTAATAATATTCTTAACGTAACAGGAATCCTCTTATTATGAGGGGAATCCAGTTATTGTCAGAGAATTCCTCTTACAATAAGAATAATCCGGTTGTAAAAGAATTCCTTTCACACTAAGAGGATTTTTGTTACGTTAAAAATAATATTCTTATTCTGATGATTAGATTATTAAGAGGAATCCTCTTATAGTAACCAGAATCCTCTTATTTTAAAACGATTTTTTTAACAATGTTTCAGTATATACATTTGTTTTCCACATGAATCATTCGAAATATTTAGGATCGTTATAACATATTACAAGTCTATTTCTTATTCAAAAGCATGTTAGTTTTCCAATTAGAGTTTACAGCAATAAATTCGACCATATCCTGCAATATATTTTTTGTGTGTATTCAATTCACTTGGGGACATGGTGTACTCTGCTTTCGGAGTACACTTAGCAGCAAATATTATCCCTGTCAATTTGATAATTAAAAAAGACGGCGCAACGAAGCTGCGCCACTCAAACAATACGTCGATAATTAAATATTGACAGACACCCCAGATGCCTCGAAGTTGGCGAAGAGCCGCGCGAAAGAATATAAAGTAATATTGACTCTGCATTGAAACGTCGCGCTGCTCGACATTATATCGCCTGGCGCGCGATCACCCGGCATTTTTGCAAACTTTGCAAAAACCACTTCACGTCGTATCTCGGAACTATCGAATCGAAATTTTCGGGTTTTTAAGAGTTTTTACAATTTGCAGAAAAAATAGTAAATGACGGTTGTAAAATTAATAATTAGGTAATAATTGTTTAAAATTAGATAGAAAGCAGTTGGAATTTTTGGAAATTGGATAATCTTATGCAGCTATTTGTAAAATATCAATTTCTGTATATGGGTGTAGATTTCAATATTGTCAACAAAACAAGACTGAAGATATAATTATTAAAAGTGAATATAAACTTATAATAATTAAATGAGTAAATGACTTTTAAGATTTAAAACACAAACTTTTAGCTTTATACAGTTTCAGTTACGAATATAGATTTTTTTCTGGCCACTGTTGAATTTTGAATGTTTGTAGTCAAATGTGTACTTTCGTTTGCTTTTTTCGTTGTGTTGTTGACTGATACTTTTTAAGGCCGAAACTCTCTGTACCTAAAATGTAGTTATAGAGTCAAAATTGTAATTCCACTTCTCATAAGTCGATTTGAATGTTAGTTTGATCACCCTGATAGAACAAGATGTATATTATACAAATATTAGATGGACATTCATACATAAAATAGATGTATACATATAATGTACGTATATTATACATATATTATATATATGTCAAATTGATGTTCTATCAGGGCAATGGGTGTTTAGTATTTCAGCAAATCTGTCAGAAGGTAGGATAATATAAACTTTGATATGTAAATCAGTTTGATCCAATGCCGAGACGAACATTGGAAAACGAAAAAATGCGCTTTATTTCTCACGGTTCGTCAACGTGAGAAATAAAGATACATACGCAGCTATGAATATTTGAAGGTTAACGAACCCACGTCGAAATATGACGTTTGCAGTGCGCGTCAATATCCATTTGCCATGATGAAGTCAACGCGAGCGTCGAAATTGACGGATTCGCTTCAACGCCGACCTGTCGCTTCAACGTTACAATTTCGGTCGGTTGGCTATCGCTAAACGGACAATCACAGCGAAACTTGGATTCGGTCGACAAATCATATCATAACTTTAGATTCCCTACGCCTATCCTGAAGGTTCTTAGATTTTAAATATATTTTATAAAAGTAAGGTTTTGGAAATGGTAAGTTGTAATTTCTCAGGCGAATTGTCAAAATATATCCAAGTGAAAAATTATGCATAGATAATATATGATAAATTATATGTTCACATATATGACATATATACTTCGTACATGTTGATTTTTACTTGGATATTGGAATTTCAGAAACGAAATGTTGTATCCTAGAACGCACTTATGATTTGAGAGTGAAAAATGTGAAAATAAACGAGAGAAATCAAATATCATAAGCAAGATTTGTCGCCAAACAATTTCGACCGCTGCCAATATTAAATTCCAACTCTAAGAGGGAATCTGCGCGATGACATTTCGCGAACCTTTACTAGTCGTTGGCGAAATTCTGCTTAGAATATTAAATTCCCACGCGCGAATTACTCCTTAATCATTCCGGCATAGTTGCACTATAAAGAATACGGCAAATTGCATTTCCTATTTACTGCGCCATAAAAGTGTGTCCTTGAAATTTTGTTCTCTGTAAAAGCGGTATGTGATATTACACTCTCTTTCGCACAATGTCGAAACGGAATTTGCAAGACTACTGTAAATTTCATTGTTTGTCAGTTTTTTGTCGCACAAAAGGCAGATTTCTGAGAAGATATATTTTTAAATCAGTCCTTGAAAGGGTTTCTTAAAAACGTCCAATGGTTAAAATGTCTTTTACATTACACCTCTAACAGAATTACTGTTAGATTTCAGTTTAACACTCGATTTTATTGGGGTGTGAATGTTCCGCATTTTACGAGGTAATTACACATACAACCGGGTTACCCATTTATTAACGATATTTTATTAAAGCAGTAAGCTAATTTTTGTCGTGCAGAATGACAAATGTAATTCTGCTTAAATTATATAATTTGAGCTGAAATGTTAAGCAAATTATCTGTAAGTAAATTAAGACTTTTCAACAATTGCGGTCTCGCGAATTTTGTCAAAATGAGCAGAGATTAAATAAACAATATAAGCGAAATCTGAACATAATGAGTATCTCGAGTGCGGAGAAACAAAATTTGCAAACATAATCTAATTTTCAGATGTCTTTTCAAGGAACCTCCTCTTTACTCAGATAATAAAAATGCGAGATGAGCAGGACACCTTTTACATGTGAATATGTAATTTTGAAAATGAGTTTTCTTTGGAGTACATGTTTTATTCAGTAAAAACACAGTTGAAGTGAAATGTTCTTTTTCGTTACACAGTTTTCATGTACATTTAATGGTTTCAACTATGACATTATTAAGAGATAATATACTTTTCTAAGATTTAAAAATAATTTTCGTTATATTTCTCGTTTTATATGAATCTCAAGAAATATATGTTAAGATGACTAAACGAAATTCAAACAAATTTTTAAGTTTTGTTTCAAAAATCTTTTCTTTAAATTTTCCGCCAGAATTTTCAAAGCATGAATTTATAATTAAATATTTATAGTTAAACTTTGGTTTATTTTTTATAATTTAACTAAAACATTGGGTTATTAGACATATGTTTTGTTAATTAGAACAAATGTTCGGTTGACCAGACAAAATATATTTTTTACGCAAACATTTTTAGAGTTGAAGTCTGATTTATTTCAAAACTCCTATAAAACCTCCAGTTATTTTTAAAGAATTTAAATCCAGTCAACAAGTCTGAAAAAGTCTGAAAATTTCCGACTTTATAACGACGAAATAAAAGTTTCAAACTTTTGAAAAAGAGTTTGAAAAGTGCAATTTTTAAATCGTTTCAGACTTTTTCGTACTTCTTCGTACTTTCTCGACCTTTTATACAGAAACAATTGTCTGAAACTATCTGAAACTATATAAAAATGTATATTAAAAATTGTCAAAATTTTTTGACAATTTTTCAGACCTTTCAGACATTTTTTCAGACTTTCAAATCCGCTTTATCCGACATTTCCAGACATTTCGACACTTTTCATTTTCCAAGAGAAATGATCTATAATCACTCCACTGATGAATTAATTCTTTAATTAAAGAAAAAAAATAAAAAAATTCTTTAATTATCAATTCATTCCTTTACGTTCCTATGAAATATCTTCTGCAAGGCAGCTCGGAACAAAACCAACAAAAGGTCAGCGATTCGTGGGTTTTGTTTGTTGAAGAGCGTTGCGCCGACAATAAAACCGGGCCGACGCAATTTGACTTGCCGTGATATTTCTTCGGGGATAAATGAGTCGTCGCGGTAATCGCGGCCGCTACTCGTGTGTCGCGCGCGGCGCCGTCCACACATATGCACGCGCACAAAAATGGCGGCATCGGCGGGGTGCATTGCTGCATGCCTCGGGTCCGAACTGGGTCACCACGGCGCAACACACCGCACTATCTTCGCGAGTCGTGCGCCACCAAAACTCCAACGAACGCGCCGGCTCGTGCTCACGAGTAATTAAACAGCGATCGGGATAATGATCAACGTTAAGAGCGACCGAAAAATCGCAAAATTTGCGCAATGAAAAAAGGAAGAGAAGAAGGGATGGATTGGGAGTGGATATTAATTGGGTCTTAAAGAGCACTGGAAAACTGTGGGAAAATTCAACAAGATATTGATGAACGTATTGCAAAAAAAGGTTCAAAAATGTATTATAGAAGTATCTTTAAAAAAACATTGAAGTGTCTCTGTAACGAAAGCTTTGGGACGTAAAATTATTTAAAGTCTCAAGTTTAGTGTTTTTTATGCTTGATTGAATTAGGAATTATATATTGAGAGTGAAAGAAAATAAATTTAAAGAAAAGTTACAAAATTACTTTAGAAATAAGTTTGTAAAATAAGTTTAGTTTTTATGGCCCATTACTTATAGTTTTCTCCACGGAATTGGCGCTGTCAGCGATGGTCGCTTAATATAATATTTTATGCATTTGTAACATTCCATATGGGAAATCCATAAAATAAGTTCGCTTTATTTTATGGGGGTAATCGAATATTGTGACAAAGATGAAATTTGCATTGCATGAAATGGTCAAAAAGTGTTACAGTTGGGGGAAGGGTGTAAAAAATGGTTAATTTTGCGAACGAATTTTTATGAACAGTCCCTATGTAAAATTTATGTGCACTCTTAAATCAATCTTTTCATCCTGAAAAGAATCGTTTCATAATGAAAGAATTTTCCGCTCAATATATAGATAAAACAAAATCCTTTCATAATAAAAGGAATAGTACAATACAAAACTATTACTTATTCAGTTTAAAATAAATGCTTTCAGAATAAAATTAAGTTGTAATAACATAAACGGATTTTCACAAAATTACAATCATTTCATCATAACATGAAGATTTTTAGGAATGTAGTAAAATAGTAATACCTCATGTGATAGACAGGATTCGGATGAACTAAGGATTATTAATTGCATACGAAAATGAAAAGAGACAGTTTTGTCAGTTGTTGGTTCTTCATTTACTTTTGGAATTTTAGTGATTTATATACATTGACAATGTGATCATATACGTGGCAATGTTTATACATTATAAACATTGCCATTGAGTTTTGTGAAATAGTTTTTCAAATATTATAAACAACATTTCAATAATTGTTTAGTATTTATGAATAGTAACTTACCAGAAAATGAAAAATTAATGAAACTTTAAAGTTGGGTTCTTACAGTGTTATTATTTAATTTCTATTTAATTTCTCAGCTTCTAAGCAGACGAAATGCTTGAGAATTTGGCAAATCAAAAGTAGCCTCGAAATAAACCAGACTTAAAGTTCCATCGAATTCTCATTACTTTAACTTAATAAGGGAACTACCTTAAAACCCCATTAAAAAACAATACCAAAAATTTCATAAAAAGTCAACATGTCAAGATGTCATATAGTGAGAACCGATAGACATCAACGCAATTATGCCCAATGTTAATCTAAATGCAAATTAACCTGCCGATTTGTCGGCCGAACCTAGGAATGCATAAATTGGGTTTAGTCTGCGATCGAATCTCGCGGATGAAGATTGGACGTTCTTTTGTTCAGGCTCTGCAACCGCGCGAACACTGCAAAAGTCATCGATCGCTCCGGGTCAAAGTCGGCTGAAGTTTGGACGCACTTCGGCGACGAAGGCAATCTGATCGTCACGATTTATTGATTCTCCAGTATGCGTATGGCGGATTTTCCTTTTGCATCGCACCGCGTTGTGACTAATATTTTTTTAAGAGCAAGAAAACAACGACATCTATTGTGCGAATAGAGATTGCGGCTTGCAAGTTTTTCAATCATAGAGATGATAGAATTGGGCTTTTTGGGAAGAGAAAACTTATTAATTTGGACAGGCGGATTATAGATTCGAATGGATATGCGCAATCAAAGTTTGGATGGCAAAGTTGCAAAGAAAAACAATGACTCGTGTCTTGTATTAGTAGCTGGGAACTGCAGTATCAAAGTGTCAGAAGAAATTTATGAAAATTTACAAAAATACAGATTAATATAATTAACGACTAGGCTTAATTTCTATATATATATTTCGAATAAATTTACTAGAATGTTTTACGTTTTTATTTTTTTCACTGCGAGTTAAAAGAAATGGCAAAAAAGACAAAAAAAGAAAACAATTATTTTTGTGTAAACGCATAATTTTAATTTTATTCATTAAAAATGTTTTAATTAAAAATGTTATTTTTCCCTCCAGAGGGAAAAGAAAGTAAAAATTAATAACATTCCTTTTTCAATTTATGGCATAAATAATTTCGAGTAGATACTCGTACGAAATTGATTAAAAAACAAATGGATCATAAATCTGTCCAGAATTATTTTTTAATTCAATTAAGCGTTTGATAGAATGTCACAATGTACCGGCGTGGAAAAATTGCGACCGCATCGTGCGCGATATTGTAACGTGTCGTGACGTTTCTGTCGACGCTACTGTTTTAAAAACGGAAAACGATGCGACGGGCAAATTATAAATCAAACTCCCGAATAAAAGTAAAGCGTCACGTGCATACGCCATGCCACCGGAAAACAATACTATAAATTGCTAGGCTACGAAAAAACTTGTCCCCAAATTGGAACGAGCACTGTGCATTTTATTAAAACCTGCATTTTTAGAACTGACGTAATTATACGATTTCTTATACTCTGAAATTTAACTTCGACTAACTTTCTTAATGGTTTTAGAAAAGCAGTGACGGAAAGAAAAAAATTTTATCGAATTACAACATTAAAATGTTGCAAAAATACTTCTCTTTTCATTTTCTTTCGACAGTTTTTTGTCGTCTTCTTCATTTTTTAAACTGTGCAAATTAAAAACAGCAATTATAGTTTGTTGTTTGTTTCTCACTCTTGGTCTTTAAAAATTCAGTAATAAGTTCAAGTTTCAGAATAAACACGAAATCGTTTCCCATTCCACATTTTTCTCCACGTTTTTAACTGCAACATTACCATCGATTCGGAGATAACATACGCCGCGGAAAAATATTCCAGGCGAACTTTTGTTCCTGTTTTTTTACCCTCTCCCCTGGCTGCGCGTGTAATGATATACGTCTTTTGTGCGCGCATAATCGTGCGACGTGACACGCGACAAGACCCGAACGGCCTTTTGTTACCCTTGTAACAAGTACTGCTCGCTATTTTTCAGTACGTTCGGTTTTGCATTTCACTGAGCGCTGAAATAATGCCCGCCGCTTTATTTTATTCGCTCGGTTCCTCGCGCTCGCTTTGAGATTAACGCTCCGTTTCTTTCTCGCGGATATCGATTCGCAAGGTGAAAAAACTCAATGAAGAGAACGAAAAACGTAGAATTACACTCCAAGCTTCGTTGTGCCTACAAAAAGTGCACGTATATGCACATATGTACATCGAGTCTAACAATTTATTACATGCACATTTGGAAGAATAAACAAGTGATACAGCTCTATTTCTGCATTGCATCGTAAACACATTGTGTACAAAATAAAAATTGTGAGGTTACGTGATCTGCAAAATTTTTATTAAACTATGTAAAAGAACGAGAATTTCGAAATCCTTTTGTAAATGATAGAAAATGCGATGTTTTTAGGAAAAGAAAATTTGGTATTTTATTGATATTTACATATTTTTATTTTTAAGGCATATCTGGTCTAATTTGAAAATGAATTCTTCCAGTTGTAAAAGCAAAAACCTGTTTTCTTCCTACTTTCTTCCTAATCAGTTTATACCATAATTATACCATTTACGTCCAAACAATTTCTACTTGTCCTGAAATAGGTCAACCAAATATCACTCAATTATCTCAAACTACACTTTCAAACCTATTTCGCACGAATGTTTTTCCGGCCTCCCTATCGGAAATTCGCAGCAAAAAAAACAGTTCCTTAGGCATTGAAAGGCGAGGTAATCGTCTCGTTAATGTTGTACTTTGAAACTCGAAATCAAGATTGGAAAAGCGCGAGTTCGCCTCGTCCTTCAAAAACAATTTTGCCGAGACAATTGCAAAACGTAAGTCACGTTTCGCGTGACGAAACGGACATAAACGCGGCGTCTTTGCGACGCCGATACTGAAATTGTAAAATCGATTTTCATGCGTCATAATGCACTGTTTCGTTGGGAATTTTGCGCGAGCGGGACGTCAATTATTCAGCGTTTTGACGGGCACGATGGCGAGAAAAAAGCCAGCCGGACGAGGCAATATGGATTCCGGTAAAAGTGCACTCTCACGCGGCGAGTCTGATCGTTTCTGTTTTACGCCACTGCGGGAAGTCTGTGCCGACTGGCGGGGCCACTTACGGCGCCGTCCGACCGCCGCCGCTTTTACTACTGGCGGCGCAATCAAACTAAGGAAAACCGGGGTGCCGAGGACGCTGCCCGAGACGATCCAATGAATTCGCAATTTATCGAGCGAACCGCGGATAAACGTTCATCGGGTAATCGCGCGTTGCGACTGTAATTGCAGGCGAATAATTGCAAATAACGATTAGTTTGCATGACGATATGGAGGCAGACGAGACGATTATGCTTTCACAGATGGAGAGAAAAATGTGGTTGATAAAAATAAATTTCAGGTCTGTGAAGAAAATTTCAGATAAGTTCACTCTCAGAAATATTAAATTTCAGGCTGGAGATAGTAAATTTCATCTTATTTTACAGACTAAACCCAAATCGAAACTGAACTAAAAATTAAATAAACTGTAAATATCAGAGTGAGTCATTAAGTAATTTTAGAAAATGAACTTTCGGTACCCAAATATTCCTACAACAAGATTAAACAAGATTAAAAGATCCCGTTTTCAGTTCCACTTTCGAACTTGATTTAAATTCAGAGTAGGTATAAATTTATACCAAACTTGATTTACTTAGGTAATCAGCTCAAACGTTAACATTTGTTAACAAAAATGAATTTGCATATTTAATAAGCTAATTTTGTTAATCTCAAACGCGTTACATATGAACCAGGATTAAATTAATTTCTTCAACGCGTTTTAAATTTCTTCTACCAACTTCAATTTAGATTCGAAATTGAAACAAATGCAAATATTTCGTAATTCAATAACCAAAATCACCGAATTTAATTATCCGTCACCCGAAATCCATTAACTTGATTGTCGTATGGTCAGCCTTTTTTCGCTGGTTTGCGGATGTCCATTACTATCGATGAAAATGTCGGTTAACTTGTTGCTCGTCTGATTCGCTTTTGATGAACAAACTTCGGCGAATAAATAAATAATACGAGTTCGAGTCTTACAAGGGGTCAACACGAAAACTCAATATTTGAAAGGAGGTGTGAGCAGAGATGGGCAACACCAATTAATCAGTTAATTTGCGAAATGTCGAGTAAAATTAATTCTGTATTGAAAAATGATTTTATTATACTAAAATGTGTTTGAAGATGATTTTGAAGATGATATTTTTAGATAATAATTGTTACAATTAGTTATACCAATGATAATACACTAATTTAAAGATTTTATAAAAAAATTAATGGGTAAATTAATGTGTAAAGTAATGGGCAATTACTCTATATACAAAAGCAAGATAATAGTTAATAGTTGTTGATATAAATAATTGATAATAATAATTATCTAACAATTTGAGACAGTTTACCTCACCAAAGCATACATTTCAATAAAATAAATAGTTTTTACATACACAAAGATTATGTTTGTAAATTTTCCAAAATAATGGATTAATTGGTATTACCCATCTCTGGGTGTGAGAGAGTTATCTAAATTTTAATTCTACCCAGAAAAGTTTGAGTTTTAAAAATAATAATATTTTTAATATTGCATTAAGAGTTTCTGACGTCAGAGTATATATTAAAAATTCCATCCTACTTTTTAAGCCAATATAATCTAAAAAGGAATTTTATCTTTGGAATTCGATTTTGCACTCAATTGTCATGTAAATTTGTATATTATAACATTGCAAATGCCGCAGGTTACCTTGCAGCTTAATAGGATAAAAATAGAATTTGCAATTTGATATTATATGTCATCTTAATACTAATAATACTATATAGTATCAATTTCTGGGTTTAAGTTATTAAAAAAATGGAATTAATAAAGATACATAGATACTGAAAAGTATTATATTATTCATGTTAATCATGAAATACACTCTGCTTAGTACTTAGTACTCAAATCGAATCGATATTGAAATTCTTGGAAATTCGACAAATCTTCCTGTCCCCGATTTCGACATTCCAATCGTCAGAATCGCTATGTAAATTTGCGATTAATTAAAATTCGACCTCATTCTCTGCCGTTCTCTTCGACAGACTTAGTAAGTCATCATTATACGAAATCGTCTCTCATTAACGCCGTTTGTTCGAGCCAGAAACGCGCGAAAAATTCGCGTCAAATGCGCGAGTTACCGTTTTCGTAATAAACCCCGAAATTCATCTCGCAATTCCGAAATTAATTTCAGAACAGGCCAGGCAGTCGTGAAATTGTTCCATGCAGAGTTGCATATGCAAAATTCACACTCGTTGCCGAAATTGGTAATTCATAAGGGTCGCAATTGGAATCCAGTAAGGCCCGAGTAAATATTTTCGGCCAATAAAATTTGCCCGTAAAACCGAGGCTGCGCGTGGTTTTGCTTTCTGGCACGCGAAACGACCGAAACGGTTCTTCGACGATAGTGATTCACGTGAATAAGTGAAACTTATTTTCTCGAGCGAATTTCGCCGTAAAAAATGTAACTTTTGATTGCGATTCCCGGAGATGATTTATTTTGCGTTTGCATATGCTTACGCGCCACAAACAAATTTCGCAAAAACCTCACAAAAGCTGACCGTCGAGGTCGTTTTCTGCTACGAAATAACAATATCAAACGATGCCCGTCGGCGCGAAGTTTGCCGACTAATTCGATCACGTTTACAAGACTTTTCCGCGAGAACGATGCAACGCACGTGCTGAAATTTCATCAAAATCCAAGGAAGGAGCCTTAAGTGACGGATCGTGTTAGAGTGGCGCGCGGAATGTTCGAATTTGAATATTTTTCGGTCGCTGGAGAAGGAACATGAAAGTCGTGTTTAAAGAGAGATAAATTACGAAAGGAAATCTGTTCATTCGGGTGCACGATTTCATTACAAAAGTGACAACTATTTCAACCTTTATTAACGTTTATGAGAATAACGAATAAAAATTGCTCCTTTTTACTCAGACAGATAAATTTCAGAATCAGAAAGTAATAACTTTTCATCATAAAAGACATTTACATTAAATTCGAAATATAAGTTTTACGTTAAAATGAATTTACATGGCATAAATCATACATAAATTATGAATGAACCAAATTATATAGTTTTCTCTAAAAAAATTTGATGGTTTCTCCCGTGTTTATCTAATCATTTTACATCTAAAATCATCTTTTATTCAAAATATGCAACCTTCTCTATTTAACTTCGTGATTTTTAGTATTTTTATTTTTTTAAATTTCTTCTCCAAATGATCGTTAGCCTATATCACCCCAAATAAAAAAAGATATTTTCCTTATAATCAAAAATGTTCAACCTATTTAATAAAAGTTACAACCATATAACATCCTTAAGTGCTCAAAAAAACGGCTTTCTGGACGGCATAACATTTTTCCTGACATGAAATGAAATGGGAAAAGTATCTAACTGATCAGACATCCAAATGTCATTGGGTTTCAACTGGAAGAAAGTTTGGACAACTTGGTTTACATGGACTACTGAGTTCAATTGCGCCAATAAAAGTCCCGGCGTTCTTTCGAAATTCATATTCCCAGATACAGAGCGAAAACTTTTAATAAGGCGATAAAGACCTGAATTGGACACGTATATGTTACAGCAAAATGCGATTATACGTATCGTGCCAATCGGAGCGGTTTCCCCGATGAAACGTGCTTTGCGCAATCACAATGCAAAGCTACATCGACATTTATCCGACCAAAAGTGAATTTCACACGATAGTTTGAAATTTCGCAACATTTTTCACGCAGTCAAAGTATCGAAAAATTGGAATTTGGGAACGACGATGACTACTGTGACATGTTTTTGGGGTTTTTGATCGAGGTTTTTGCGATGTAAAAATTCTCCTGGAAATGAGCCACAGGCTATCACGATATTCCGCATTTCGGTACGTGAACGGCTGAAAACCATTTGTGTCACTGGAGCTGTTCTAATTGCGATAATGTATTAACAACACGCAAGTTTCTGACGACGTTCTTTATTTAGCAAATTCCCATATCACCACGACACGCCATTTCTGAGTAATGCAAACGCAACCCGACAGAGAAAGCGAAATATCAAACTACGCGCATGTAATTACCGAGCGATCATTCAGTTGTAGTAGAATGCGTGATTGTCGGACGGAAGACTATCGCATTTATTTCCATTTTTTCAATTTTTCAATATCGCTGAATGATTCGCTTAGTCTCAATTGAAAAATGAGACATTCGTTGGTCGACGTCTATAACAAAAATTGAAACAGGAAAATAAATGACCAATCTGCAAAATGCATATTCAGTTGATTGATATTTAAATTTATATGCAAATATAAATAGTATACCTCGATGTTTACACTGACTTTCAGTTATAATTTCAAAAACTACATTTGAAAACCGTAAAGCAAATTTTTATTTGCAAGATGAGTCATAACCTCGAAATCATGATTAATTCATGGATTGTAAGCTATGGTTTCGTAAAACGCACAATTAAGCGATCGTTTCAGGTGCGAAGTTCACGCGATAAGACCACCCGACGAGTTTGTCGCTGTAAAAACCACCGAACGGTTTCCACGAGCACAGTAATAAATGCGTTATTCAAACTTTTCCCTCCAGGCGAGCACATTGTCGAAACATTAAATATTTCGCACATTTATACGCGCGCCACCTAGATTTCCATTCGACAACCGTTCTCCCTGCATAAAACATTACCGTAAAAAGAACGTTTTCTTTGACAGACGGTTTTGTATCATAAATAATTTTTGCCTTTAAATGTTAACAGCATGTAAATTTACGGTAAACTTTCATTCCTTTTCATTTCTTTTTCACGAAGTAATAAAATCTGCTTATTACGCCCTCAATAGCCTTTTTTCTTATATTCTATTGGCTGACACTTTAAAACTTTAAGTGAGCTGGCGCCATCTATACAGATCTACTCCATCTGCGAAAAAGTAATATTTATTTAAAACATTGTATGGAAACGAAAGGGTCAGTCTTAACGATATTTTCTTAAACAAGAATAGTATTCTTAATGTAACAGCAATATCTTATTATAAGCAATCCTCCTATATAAAATTATATATTGTACAATGATTTTCAAAACATTTTTCAGAGAGAAAAGAACTCTATATTACCCGCAGTAAATTTGTTGAAAAGTTTCTCCTTCGTCCTTTAAACATATTTAAATTTGTAATTTAAACATTGCCAATTTTCTTTCTTGAAATCCGGTTTGAAAATTACCATAGAAAATTAGCATTACAATATAGTCACTAGCGAAACGTTGGTATTACTGACGCTCAAGACAATGCTGTCAGAAAACGAGCGCAGGATTAGCCTGACCGCCGCCCTATATAAGCCAACTATATCGATGCGCTTGCGAGAAACATCACGGGTCATTGTTCGCGCGCGTTCGAACGCGCGAATTGGTGGCGCGCGAGAGCGAATCAAGATGGTGGCGCCACTGCGGCCGGACGCTTTCTCGCAAGCGCCCCGGTGGACCTGCGTAATGCCTGTGCCGGGCGTATCGTCACTCTTATCACCCGCGAAGATACGCCCTGGTACTCAGTTAATCCGGAATTAATTGTTGCAGATGTTCGGCGCAGTTTGCGAAACGGGCTCCAAGTTTCGGCGGAGCAACAATTACCGAGCAATGTTCACCTTAGATTGGATCCGACGGGGTTTAGGTGACTTAACCGTTGGGATTCTCGAGATGTTTATTTACGAGAAGCAAGTTTGATGAGATAGCAAGGGAGGATTGACTGTGGAGAGAAATGCGCGAAATTGGACAACATGTTGTGGAATATTACCCTAATAGCACAAAATATTTAGTAAATATTTTGTACATATTTTTTAAATATTTTTATAATATTTAGAAAATATTTGAATGTCAAATGTAAAAAATATTTAATAAATATTTAAATATATTTACTAAAGACCTAAAAACATTTCCTACGGATTTTTGTTGTCAAATATTGTGCATATATTTATAAATATTTTAAACTGTATACAAAATATTTTCTAACTGTTAAATATGTGACAATAAATATTTACTAAATATTTTTTTCAAATACGAAAAAAATTCTGCACGATTAGGGTATAGATTTGTTGGAAAATTAAACAACTCGTTTTGAGAGAATTGTTAAATTACAGTTTGATGTGTAAATTTACATTGAAAAGTGTATTTTTCGGTGTGTATTTTACAATTGTAAAGTTAGACTTGTTCAAACTTGTTAAAGTTTATTGTTACAAATATTCTATGAACGTTCAGATTAACCTTTCGAAAATTTTACAAATTATTAAAAATAATATATCGTAATAAATGAAATGATTGAGTTATATTATTGAGTACATTATTACATTTAATTATACAAATTATGAAAAATAATACACCGTAATAAACGACATATTTGAGTTAAAATAATAAGTGTAATGAACTTAGGTTCTTGAAAAACACATTCAACTTCAAAAAAGTTGTTATGGAATTTTTGGAAATGTTATTCGGATGACCGGCAGTTTCGTGTGAAAAATTGTTGGTCTAGTTTGCTGATGATACTATGGAGCAGTTTTTATGAGTCGTTTGGTCTGAACTCGTTGGAAGGGAATTTTCCTCTCGTAATTCGATAACAAAAAGTTACGCCGCACTGTCCGTTCGGGCAGAAATTGTTACGAGAAAATACGCGACATTTGCTTAGCATAACACGGATCGACCATTACTGTATGTCTTAAATTAAAAGCTGCTGCGCTCTCCTCGATTATGTAACTGACAAAAAACGATTGGCTTTAATGTTACTTAAAAATATCAGACCGATCGATTGCCAATACTTCAATACATTTGGAAGTCGACTTTTTTTTCGTAAAAAAATGTACAAAAAGTTAGAATTGTACCTGCCTTCTATCTGCATTTTCTGTCTGTAATAAAATTGCAATTGTAGTGCAGGCGACACCATTCTGGTAATTGTTACAGTATGAAATGATTACAGTTACAAGTACATCTTTGAACTGAAAAATAGTATTGCAACCTGATCTGAAATTTACATCTTTCTTTGCTAACCTCTAGGAAAATATACATTATATTTAAATATTGAATATACATTAAAAATATCGAATTCATTATTCAATCAATATTTCAATATTCAATAGTTACAATTATTACTCTTATACAAAATAAAATGTACTTCTTGACAATATCTAAGCAGCTGAACTTATATAATTATATAAATGTGATTAATTATAATCAATCACACAGTTCGCTCTAAGTTTTATTCTGCAATCGTTTTCAAAACATTCAAAGCGTTGAACGTATCAATTTCAACTTAGACTATTCGTTTACGAACAACGTTTACGAAAACTCATTTTTGCCATATAAATCGGCCTCAAATTCGATAAGTTTCGTTTCGTGTGTAAATGCAAAAATTCACACGAAACCGTCGTGCCGCAATGCGCTTTCATTTCGAAATTTCACAGCTGAAATTTCGCGGCGGAGATGCGGGCGCGCATTGTGATTGTATCGACTCAATCGATCGGTCGTAACATTTATATTTCATAGCGCGCGCATCTACGTGTGCGCTCATTTGTGCAATTGCGCGAATCGGCCGTGTGGCCTTGAATTCACGCACGATTCCGAGCCGATCCCCATATTCAACAGGGTCGTTCGTCACCTATGCACTAAGCCGACGCGAACTCACGTGACAAGATTTTCGCGTCGCACTTGGCATTAATCTTCAAGAATTTGCAAATCACTCGCTTATCACGAAACCTGAGTTTTTTCTTAATTCAGCAACGGGATTTTGTATGAAATGTAATGTCGAGCATTTTTTTCTGAAATTTTGTTTCGTGCAAAGCTACGTGGTGAAGTTTGATGAATTGTCAAGTTAATTGGTAGATCGGAAAGCATTTTTTAATTTTTATGAAAACGAGGTTTTTTGATAATTGTTTAATAAAATTGAGCTTTTTCAATTACACTTTTAAAAGTAATGTAATTGAAAATAATAACTGAAAATATTAAACGAAATCTTATTTGGTTTATTTTAAAAAATGTTTATTATTTTTTATAATTTTTTAGTTGTTTTAAAAATGACTAGTTTTTTACTTTTCGAAAGTTTTAATGGAGTTTCTGCTTATTATGTAAATTTTCTACTTTAGATACTTTAGAAAACTTGACCTTAAAAAGCGCATTTTTAAATGTAGACAATTATTGAATTTCAAACCAATAACAGTAATGTTTGGGGGTTCAGTTTCACAACTATTACTGTGCCATTGTGTATTTAGTAGTTTTTTATGAAGAACGACATTGAATTTTACGTAATAATGTGATCACTGGAAAGTTAGATTGAGTGAATTAATATTCTATTTTTACGAAAAGAAAGAACAATAATTGCGTTACTTTGGCTGCGGAAAAAGTTATTCTCACTTGGGCAAAGTTTGTTAAAAGAGTGTCATCTCGTTAAACTGAAAAATATCATCACTAAAAATTGCCGCAAAACAATTTTGTTAAATTGAATACCGTAAAAAGTATACAAATGGAAGGCATTCCGTTTGATGTACTAATCAATTTTTAACAGATTTGATGACGAAACAATTTGATTAATAATATACGTAATTACAGATAGTCGAAAATGTGTATTTTAAATGTTTTTTTATGTTTACTTTTATGCAGATGTTTCAGTAACCCTTTTAAAAATCTTCATCTTGAGTTGAAAAGACAATAATTTTGTGTAAATCCATTTATCTTAATTTTTTTACAGTTTCATTGTATGTTGAAAGGATTTATTTTAAACTGAATAAATAGTTTTTTGCATTAAAACTATTCCTTTTATTATGAAAGGATTTTGTTTCATCGATGTATTGAGCGAAAAATCATTTCATTATGAAACGATTCCTTTCATGATTGAAAGACTGTTTTAAGAGTGAATGAATCTACAAAAACCACCTGATCAATTGTTTGAACAGTTTTAATCAGTACAATTTGCCAATTTGATCTTATCAAATATTCTATTAATTATTTTTGCGTAGGTTAATTTTTTAATAAACGTTCCTCTTCAGACAGAACAAGATTTAATTGATGCTCTTAAAATATAGTTAATTTAACAAATTTTCAGTTGATTTGACCAAATGTTTTGTTAAGGAGATATTCCTTCCCAACATTTTTCAAAAAATGGATATTTTCTGCAAAACTTTCATTCTTAAAGTGTTTAAAACTGTTCTGAGAATGTTCCAAAGTCGAATATTCTCATAATAAGCAGATACTCCATTAAAAATTCCGAAAAGTAAAAAATCTAGTCATTTTTAAAACAACTCAAAAATTATAAAAAGTAATAAATATTTGTCATTTCTTCCGATACGTTTTTTGTTTTTCGTTTCCAGTTCGAAAATAATTTGCAATATTTTTTAAGTGGGGACAAAGTTGACGAAAGGAGTGAAAATTGACACCTTTTTCAAAAGCCCAAAAATGGTAAATTTTCATACAATATAATTGTATTTTAGGTATAGGGCTCTCGAAATTTATTCAGAAATCCAATAACAGTCTTCATTCTAGTTGCAGATCGAAACACAGGGCGCCAGCGATGAAAAACAAAACACACTTTTTTAGGAGATCAAGTGGTCATTCAGATTGGCCGATATATTGTTTTTGGCGATATGGCCAAATTCAAATTTATTGTTACAGGGGCGTAAAATAAACCCCAATTCAGACTATCTTTTTTATCTTCCCGCAACAAACAAATAATTCTTAAAGGCAATGTCAGGAATCGTTTTATAATAGAAGGATTTTCCGCTCAGTATATCGATAAATCAAAATCCTTTAATAAAAAACTACTACCTTTCAGTTTTAAATAAATGCTTTCAGCATAAAATGAAGTTGTATTAAGATAAACGGATTTTCACAAAATTACAATCTTTTCAACATAACATGAAGATTTTTAAGAGTGTACTTAATGCGATGTCATGCAGATAATTATCATGACATTTTTTTCGAATTAAAAAATAAGAAAGCAGAATTTAGGTATTTCACGAGAACAGTTCGATTTTCTCACTTTTTTTACACGTTTGTTAATGTAGATGATCTTATTTAAAACTACAGTAAAAGAGAAAAAAGTTTCCCGTTGTTTTCGAGATGAGAAAAAATCCTGGGAAAGTTTTAGCAAAATGGGTTGATTGAATTGAATTGCGGCTTGTGGGAATGAATTCTCCCAAAACTCAAGAATCGAACAGTTCTCATTTGAATTGTTGATTGTTGTACGCACCCTCACAGAACAGGCAGAAAATCGATATTGAATCGACATCAAAACAGATGTCGAATCGATGTTGAATCGATGTCGAATCGATATGGGATCAACATTGAGATATGTCGATTCGATGTCGATGCAAAATATCGAATCGACATTAAGCCATCGATATCGATTTGATGTCATCTGAGCGGATATTGAGACATTCATTCGATACCGATTCAACATCGATTCTACATCTGCACTGACATCGAATCAATGTCGATTTACTGGTTGTTCCGTTACGGCAATTACACAAATTGAAAAGACACTAACCCGTGACTATAGACATTTGACATCCTCTTAATTTGACAAAACATGTAGTTGATTTTAGCAAACATTTTATTTCAACCAAAAATTTAACTGATAAAAAGTCTTTTTAAACCACTTTAAAAAACTAAATTTATTTTTATCTTACATCAGGCGATAAAATACCCTTCAAATTCGTTACAAATGACGCCATAAATTTCGTTTTAAGCCGTCTTAATTTTGCAAGAAAATGATGCAATTCAATCGAGTCACGAGCAATCGGAGCAGCTCGCGCGTCGGTTGCATCTTCCGCGCAAGTTTGTTAGCCCAGTGCCATTTATCGCGAAAAACTCGGCCGATGTAACTTGCACGCTAAGTTTCGCGCGCATCCCGCCAACTCGGCTCGTACATTACTCCAGGTCGAATCGGACTACATCCCGTACTTTATAGGGTGCAGTTTTCGCTTCGACCTGACTTTCACGAGGATTTTCTTTGGCAAATTCACAAAGGTAATTTGCGTTATTCAAAACGAAATACAGAAAATGTTATAATAACAAACATCAACAATACGAGCACAAACATAAAATTAGGTCATAAGCTAATTTTATGTTTGTATTTCTGTTCTTTTGGTGAGCAGAAACGCAACATTCGGATATAAAAGATTTGTATAATTTTTACAATTTTTATTTTTACTGCGACCAGATCTTTGTTTGACTAATTCTAAGTCACTAACGGATAAACAGTGGTAATTCGAGAAAACAAACGGCCTCGCAAATATTATGTCGAATCACTGCCCGTGTATGCCGCAATGGTCAGACGGCCACTATTGCGCTAATTAAGGTCGAGTTGAGTTACAAAGGAAAATATTTTATGTGCAAATTATTCGACCCGAGAGACGTCTCGCTTTTCGGGGTTATTACCGAATTTCACTTAAAATCCCATTTAACTTTTTTACGTCATACTTTAAAACCCTTCAAGATTCCACATGCATTAGACTGAAATTGTGATGAGGAACTGTGATTATGAAGTTATGATCTTAACCAACGTCGACTAATTACTTTTACCATTTAAGGACTTACGCCACTCTATAAATTTCAAAGAAACGATTTTTTGTGTTTTAAAATATACTTTGAAGGGTTAAGGATAAGGGACAACTGGTCCTATATGGAAAACAATTATTTTTTTAACGTTATAAGCGAAAGTGCAAAATGTTGCTTTGCATGGCGGTATATATTTTAACCCGCAAAAATCAAATTTAGACAAACATTATTATTAAATTAAACAGTATTATTAAATTATTAAATTAAATTATTAAATTATTAAAGTATTATTAAAGTATTATTAAAGTATTATTAAATTACTATTTTGAAGAAAGGTTTTAAATAAACCGAAACATTTTTTCGGCATTTTGCAGAACAACTAAAAAGGGGTTCAATAAAAAAAAGAATAGCAGAGATCACTTCGGGTAATGTGGACCCATTAACTTAAAAAAAATTGCCTCATGATTAATCAGTTAATCGAATGAAAATGTTGAGTTGCCCAGCCTACTTCGTTCAAATTTTGCCGGCGAATTTGTACGAAATAATTCCATTATACTAATTCAATACGAAACGGAATTAATTATGAATGCGCGTTATAACCGGTTCTGTATAATTGCGCGCACTTTTTTATGAAAAATAACTGCATTTACATTTTACGTTTTAGTATTCAACGCGCTTTTTATCACGCGGCGAAAGCCTCGCAAGCTTTCTGCGAATTCGCTTTTCTATTAATTTTTTATTAATTTTAGTTTAATTTTATGTATTATTATTCATTACTCTCTCAGTAATGAATAATAGTCATAATATATTTGTAACTGGATTTTATTTTTTTAATTCAAAAAATCATTTAATTTTTTTCTAATGAAACTAAATGTTTTATATATCGATCATTGCAAATACTAAGAGTGTTCTCCAAATAAAAGCAGAAGTATTTGATATATAAGGAGTTCTGTTTGCAGTCTGCCTACCAAAGAATCCTAATGACTTTCCAGATTTTCAAAATGTAAACAACTTTGGATTAAACGTTTTTGATTATCACTCGAATACTTTTGTCGGACTGAAGTTTAATTATAACAATACATTTTAAATACGCGAGACTTCATAAAAAAAGAAAACAAATATATATATGTTCTCTTAAAACAGTCAATTCACTGTGATAAGAATACTTTGACAATAAAAAGATTTTCCATTCAGTATATGGAAAATTAGAATAATTTTATAATAAAATTTAATTTTATGGGTTGCATCATTCTGAGAGTTTTCCTTTTATTACATTTATAGTAAAAGGAAAACTCTCAGAATGATGCACCGAAAACGCAATTTCTTTCAATGTGCGATATCCACATACCTTTGCTATTATTTTCAACTTTCTTTTTTAATCTGACATCAACACTCGAAGAAATTTGCGTTTTACGTGAAAGAGGAATCACGTCAAGACGAGTATAATCAAACTGTCAAACGATTCGTTTTCCTGTAAAATGAAATCCTTTTTCTGAAAAACGATTTCAGTTTACAGTAAAACGAATCGTTTGAAAATCAGATTACAAGCGTCTTGGACGTGATTCTCTTTTAACCTAAAACGGAGATTTTTTGGAGTTAATAATGCAAAATTTCTTGTTGATTGTGCGTACGATCCCAAAATAAAAAAATTGTTTACAGTTTTTAGATTATATTCAATAATAATGTTCATAGGTAATCATAGAAATTTAGTAAAGATTACAGATCAGTAAAAATTCTATGACATTTCCCATATTTGTGTTGTACATTCAAGCAAATAGTTTGAAGTGCGATTTTTACTGACGTTCAATGAACTCTTAACCAGAGTAATCAAACTGGTTGGACAATAAGTTGGAAATTGCATTGACGACTTAAAGAACAATAAAATTGCAAGCAACAGAGCAAAACGGATAAAACAAATCGCGGAGCTTTTATTTCGTAAAACAGTCAGCGGACACTTTTGCCAGCCACGTTACACGTGCAAATAAACAAGCGGTTGAAAAACGAAGCAGTCGGCCAAAATCGAAACTTGCGCTAATCGCTTCGCTTGTAAACTCGCAAACTATTAATTATTCCCGCGCAAACTTTCCAAATTTTCTCCTCTTCGTTGCGGAGTCATCGAAACGTCATTATTCCGACACTTTGGCTGTTTCTTCGCCGACAAAACAACACCTGTATACCACACTTGATGCTAATTAAAAAGTTACTCTTATCCGCCCGGATGTATCCCTTTCCGCCTACTTTCCTTCCGCCACTATCTACCCGCAATTCGTGCATTTCCGCCAGCATAATTAATGTCCATCATCGGGCCGATGTTCACGCCGAAACTGTCCCAAAATGGCAGCGATATAAAAAAAGAACTTTTAGAAAGTCTTGTTCCAGTCTTATTTCAAATGTTTTCTAATAAAATAAAAAAAATAAAAAAATTTAAATAAAAAAATATTTAAAAATAAATAAATAATACAAAATTTTAGGTTAGACACTATTGATTTTCAATAGTGATTAGAAACACTATTGATTTTCAAAATTATTTTTTACGATTTTGATTAATCTTAATTCTTAATAACAAATTAAAAACAAATGAACATCATTCAAGACATGAATATCTTAGAGCAAAAATCTGAATCGCTTATTCTGAAATTCTATCCGTTTAATTTGAAAAATTATGTTTTCTTGTTCCAGCCAACCAAATATTGTATTTGTCGCTGTTATTGACTTAAATGTTGATATTAACGAACGAAGTAAAAGCGGGGTTCTTTATGGTCTAAATACGTTCTCCCTTTCCCATCGCTGGTTATATATACCCCGAGGTGATCTGAAGTCTTGTGCAGTATAATATTTTTGCCGCCTTAGCTGTACACATTCGACTTCGTGCCGCCCGAGTCACTCTCCCTGATTCCTAGTATCAACAGAACAACCCCAATGAAAGTCCAAGTCGAATCGATAAAAAGTTTCTAAATGGTATCATAGTCGAGCGCGCACCGGACTATTTTTAAACGCGTCGCACCGGATGTACGACGCAACGAATTGCCGACCTAAAGTGTCGGAGAGATCGAATTGTTTGACTTGTCGAAGAGCCAGAATGTGAAGAAGTTAAAATCTTCCGAATTCGGCAAATTTAAATGTTCCAAACAGTGGAAGGTTGCCAATATTTAAGAAAAAGTTTAGTTCAAACTAAAAAGAAAATATCAAAATGAGCAGAGAATGTTTGAAAATTGAGAGACTTTTTAGAAGTGAAAGTATGAAATTAATAGGTTTGAATACGATCTTTTTGTATCATATTACTTTTTTCATTAATATACCCGGTCTGTTTTCAAATGACTTGCAAAATATTGTCTGGAAATATCCGTTTCAATAATTCCGTCGTCTTTTAAAGCTATAACTTGTCAGAGTAAGTCATCTGAATAGTATCTAAAACGCTAGAACGTCGGAGAGTCTTTGGAAAGACTGTTTTTAAATTGAAAACTTTGCGTGTAAAATGTCTGTGAATGTTTTTAGAATACATCGACTGGATATTCACGATTATTTGGAGAAAAATAAAAAAATCTTGTGAAGTGTGAAAAACTTGGGATGTTTCAACATGAGGAAAACCCTGAACCATTCGATCTGTTCTAAAGTTCAAATCTTTCGAATCGTAGAAGAGTCCGATTTACTTATATAGCCGAAGACAGCAACTGCTACACTTTTGTAATCCTTTCTTCGAGTTAGAATATCATTATTATTCAACTTATACAAGATCTAATAATTTCTAGTTTAAACGATTTGAATTAAAGTATAAAAAGTCCTAATGACGAAGTATTGAATAAATCAATCGAAATTAAAAAGTCCTAATTGTAAAATAGACACAAGCACTATTTGGATTCAAATGTAACATTGAATCAAATTAGTAATAAATACAATAAAAAATGAGTACTTTACAAAAAATTAATTGTAAGTAATTGTGTTTAATAGTAAATCTGCAATGCATAGTACAATTTAATTCTACCCATTCTTGAATCATTAAAACGTATGTAGAACCCCTAATAAAAAATTAAAATAATATGTCCCCAAAATATCCCCGATATATTTCTGATATATTTCCAATATATTCTCAATTTTTGCAGTATATTGGGAATATATTTCTAATTACTGAAATATATTAGAAATGTATTTGGAATATATTATGAAGATACTGGTAATATATTCGGAATATATCGGGAATATATTTTTTTTAAAAATGTTCAGAATATGTTTCCTATATGTTCCTACCAATATATTCCTACTTTAGGCACGAAAATACAGTTTAAATACTTTTGGTTAATTTGATATAATTTACACATTTTTATCCAAATAATGCCATTTCCATTTCACAATTAAAACTTTTTAATTCAATTTGATTATCGACTGGGGTTCTATCGTAGTCGGAAATCTATTAAAAAATTGAAACCAAGTCTCCCAACTTCCCCTGGCGTTCAAGAAATCACAATTTGTCAAACTGTCCACTCGCGCGGAATTGTTTTCGAGTGGAGGGGTATCGTCGCGTGTCGAGTCGCACAATAAACCGTCCGATGACACGTTTACAAGATTACGATTTCGGGTGACTCCGCGTTTTTACAGCGGCGACCGCCTATAAATGTCTGTTTACGGCCAGCCAGGGACCATTATCAAGATTTCGTTGTAAAATTACGTAACAACACGATAATGCGATGTTGCCGCGCTGGTTGTACATGAGCGCAACCGTGTAACTGTAAAAGCGGTGGCACAAATTATTTTGGCGAAATTAAAGCGCAACTGACAAAGCAAACAGAGCGGTGTGTGTCTGCCGCAACTTTTGTGATTTCGGGGAGGCATTTTTCGCGAACCGATGATTGGATTGACACAACGCCGAAAGGCTACAGAGAATTTTAGTATGTGGCCTTTTTGATTGGATGAGTATTTTATTTAATTCGTTGAGTACTTTTAATTAGATAATTGCACAATTACTATCTGTTAAAATTTTTTCAGGTATTTCATGGATTTTGGACAAAAGTCAGAGGTAACCAATTGGATAGAATTGATAATATATAAAATGGCGTTAAACAAGAAACAGCACGAAAGGTCTTTTATTGCAAAACAATTGCGAAAAGAATTGTTTTGCAATAAAAGGCCTTCTGTTCTGAATTGTAAAAAACATTGCGTTTTGCATATTAACCTGACTTTAAATGCAAATAAAAACAATTAAAGATGTGTTTTAACAATTGAGGATGGGATCTCAATTTCAAATTCTATAACCCAATAATGATTGTTTCTCAGCAATTACGAATTGGAATACAGTTTTTATTAGTTTAAGTTACCTGTGGTCCAAAACATTTATAATATTTTTATTTTTCAAAACAATACATTTGACTACTTGAAAATTGAGACAATTTAGCAATTTCGACTGTAACTTAATAATTAATTTTGAACTATAATCTAGTCAGACTAAATTGTTTGACCGAACGTAATGAGGTGTATAATTACCGTTCTTTGAAGGATTCAAAATTCAGAATCTGATAAACACGTTGGAAAAACTGAATCAAGGCTTCCCATCGCTCCACTAACTATAACAATTAAATAAACACGCGCTACATTCATGCGATTGTTATAAAAAATAGAATCATTTGAACAATTTATGACTGACTGGAAAGTTTTATATAAATAAGTTTGCCTCGATCTTTTTTGCTTACTGGAAAAGTTGAAACAATGTTTTGGGCCTAAATCTTCTAAATGTATTAAATTTTCTATTTCTGACAACGTAAGCCGAAATTCACATGGCATAAAGACATTGCGAGGACATTGGTCTTTAGCCGCAAGAAAAAGCAAATCGATATCCTTGATTCTTGCATTTCGACTGCACTGAGAAAAAAAATCAGAGTAAACACAACTCGACTTTCGAGTTGAAATAGAGTAACAGTTGATCCAACTCCAATGACAGTTTTTTCAGTAGTTTCGAGTAAAAACAACTAAGGAGTTGTTTTTACTTTTTTCTGAATTGCGTTTACTTTATTTCTGAGTAGATATTACTTTTATTTCGAGTTGTACCATTTTTTACTCAAAAAAGAGTTGTTCTTATTCTAATTTTTTATAATGTACATAGAAGCCGAGGTATTAGACACTAAAATTGCTGGAAGCTGATATCGACACCTCTTACGAAAAAGGGGATAACTCAGTAGATCGTTGTAAAAGGGGATAACTCATTAGATCGTTGT
>JABFPB010000433.1:0-39036 GCA_022817645.1 Ceratoteleas bidentatus
AAATCTAATATTATTTTTCATATTAGATTTCATATTAAATAGGGTATCAATTTTGTATATGAGATTTCATATTAAATATAATATTAAATTTTGTTACCACCTATTCGTCGCCGTGAAATTATCTCATTGGTCGAGAAGAAGCAGGAATCACCTGTTTGCTTGATGCACTTGCGATGCGACATTTTATCGAAATTCGTTTGAGTCTAAACAGCTCGTTGCCGGCAACTGCTATGATTGCCGGTAGCCGCGCGATGTCGGTTCACATGACAATATGGTATTGGCTGGAGGTTCATTAAAGGTTAGGCAGGATGCTAGAATAGTCAGCATAGCGCGAGGTTTAACTGGGATCCACGTATGTACGCATACACGTAGTATATTCGCATGCCATCGATACTCAAATCTATGGGACATCCCGAGGTTATGCCGTGCCCGAGTCGTGGATCGGTAAACCGGACCAACCTCTCGGTCGGTGCGCTTTTCTCCGTCTCTGTCGCATTCGCTGTCATTTAGCCTACTGCATATGTATACATGCCGTTCAGAATCAGTGACCTCACGTTACTAATCAAAATCGAAGCCAAATGTAATCTCAAAATTACTCAACATAATGTTTATTGGGCATCGCTAATTAATTTACATTCAATATCTCAGTGCGCGCCACTTACGAATACGTAATTCGCTGAATAACTTATGGGTTGATATTAATTGTAAATCTGTGTGAACAATCGGCTGACGCGGCTTATTATTGGATTTGCAATTACAACCGGCCACAAGTGGCTGTAATGCGCGTCTTTTGCGGTTAGGCATTAGGACCTTCAATCGTGATTCTTTCGGATTAGTGGGAACGACGAGAATGGGGCGAAAAAGGCCATTAAACGAGCAAATCTTCACTTTTGGGCTAGTGACTCACGTTGTCCGATCAACAGTGTTTAGGTAGGACATGTGATAAGAAGAGATAGTATAATAATTTATGGGGCAATAACAGGACGTTTGAGTAACTCATTTTTCTGTGAGGGTGGATGAAATTAAACTAGAATATATAAAAAGAAGTTAGTATTATTGGAATTTGTACTGAAATACGATTTCATATAATTGAAGGTTATGTGTTAGATGACACGTGACTTCATCAAAAGTTCAGTTACTTCCAACAACAGTAATTAATTGCGTAAATCATGAAAAGATAAAATTATACTTTTAGTTTGAGAAGAAAAAAGTTCGTTTTGATCTTCCAGACTGTTAATCGAACAAAATTCCATAAATCGTGAAAGTCATTGTAAAAGATAATGATTTCATGAAACGTTTGAAGTTTATTAGGCAGCAATACACATATAATTTATTCAAATTAATTGCCGTCAATTACGCGCATTAATTAATTATGTATCCTTCAAAAACAATTGTGCGCACGATTAAACTGTCACGCCAATGTACGTGACACTTTGTCCGCTTTTTGCGTACGTTTTTTACATGCGATACACGTATTTATCCCTTTGTCTTCTAAAAATGCGACGGCCCGGAGCACCTACAGGGTTCCACATTGAATTGAAACGTGCCTTTAAATATGTACTCTTATCTGTCGAGAGGAAACTTTTTGAAATAGACATAACGCCGGGACATACATTGACAAATCGTTGGCATTATTCTGTCGGGTATTTCCAACAATTGGCGAAACTTTGGTCGCTTAAGTATATTTATCCTCCTCATACGATCCCTCTTCCATACAACAATATAAAACAAGTTTCCGTTCTTATGGTACTTGTATGTCTATTACACGGGCGAACTTAAAATAACAGGCGCATTTGTGTAGCGAACGGAGCGTCCGCAAGCACGACCAAAATGTTTTTCTTAAGCGGCGAATCAGTCGATATGTTATAAAGTATTTTTCTTGCGACAGCGAAACTTAGGGGCAAACGATTGTCGACGTCGCGAATCCGCGGATTCGGCCGGAACTTTGCCGCGGCTAAAATAAAGTCAAACTTTCCGATATAATAGATAATAAATTTGACCGCGAAGGAGGGTCGCAACGAAACGGCGAAGGAGAGCGAGAGCGAGATAGGCGTAGCCGTTGGAAAATCTATTTTGAGAACGTTAAACTATCATCAAGCGGCACACTAAAACTGGCAAAAAGCGCGGGAGGAAAAAAGCAGGGAAATAATGGGGATCCGAGGAAATGCGGTCGTCGCAAAAAAAGGAAGAAACTCACGTCAAATGGGACGGCAGTTGATTCTCGAGGGAACCGCGGGGATTGCGTTCCATCGATCTCGGCAAAAATCACGAGAACGCCGTCATTCTGTGTATGCGACGTCACATTTAATCGCGTCCAAAGTTCCGCTATATCACGTTTTGTACCAACACTGAGATTTTACGTCTCGCTGCGTTCTCTTACGAACGATCGCGAGCGCGATGAAATATATTATTTCGCGCTGATTACGCCGCTTTATTGACTTTTGTGCGCCGAGCGTTTTTCTCGTCCAGGAATTAGGTCCTCGGGGAAGCTAACGAGTGAATTGCCCCGAAAAATGCATACGCGAATTTTGCCATCGAAATAACCCGATTGTTTTAATCGGTTTCGCCAATTGTTTTTCGCGGAAAATAATTGCGGCTCGGAGCGCCGGATAAACCCCGTTTCTGATTGAAATAAAGGTGATTTTAAACAATTGCAGCGACGCATCCTTCCGCGGCGCCAAGTTGCACTTGTTGTAAACAGTTCAAACAAAAACAGGAGTCGGGCGATTAATTGGGCCGGCGAGTAATTAAACTGAAAAGTCTAACGGCTTGCTCCTCGAAAGCGAAGAATCAACAAACAGCAATTAAGCAAATTATTTCTTTCTTAGTTGATATTCATTTGATGATTGAACGCGGTACTTAAGACTACAGTAAAGTAAGAAATAATTTTAATTTTGTTTTGAAACAGAAGAAAGCGAATGCGTCATTAGGTTGATGCCCAACTGCGGCAAACTGCGGTTGTCCATGCCAAAGGCTAATGACGTACTGGGTTTAAATAACAAAAATTCGCCAAACGCTTCAATTACTTTTCAGCGCCGAATAATAAAGCAGTTAAAGCGCCGGACAAGTTTTAATTACTTTTTTGTTCGCACCGCTTTTTTCCAGCAATCGCGGAGTTTTCTTTGCGCAAATTGATAAAGAGGATTTCTCCAAATAGTCGTACAGTATCTCATCGAAATTAGTCGAGACATCCCGAATGCTGGCTCATTTTAATTATGCTCCATTCCTGTCCAAAAATATAGAAGCCCTGGTTCTCGCGGGCAGCATCGATCAATTTCCGTCTCATCATTTCATCCATGGCGTTCCACCATTTCATATCGGCAATTTATTTACCAGTTTTCTATACTGCAATTGAACGTCGAGAAAAATGGAAAAAACAATCAATGACTATTTCCCGGAATTCGCGGAACGACGGATGAATTGATTGAAATCAGTTAAACACATTTATACGTAGCCTCACGCGCCTCAATAAGACAAAAGTCATTTCGCATTGGGAATAATTATTATTCGCACATACCTTACGACTAGGTATCCTTGCGTACGTGACTGCGCATCTCGACACTCCCTTTTCGACTATGTCCACATGTGAGCCAACGCACAGGAATTCGCAACTTCTCCCTTGGGCTTCACGTGCGAGTGTCGCTGCGTGACGCATAATAAACGCGAATTGTAATGCCACTGCGAATCAAACGCTGCTAATAGAATAGGCCCGAAAGTGGCTACAAATCCGACGTTCTTACTTGGATTTGGCTTTCATTAGGCATCGCTAGGTAGTGCGATTATTATGCAACATTTACCGCGCGTAATTACTTATTGATTTAGCGTTCGTTTTCACTCATGCGACATTAATGAACTCTAGTGCCAGAAGAGGACATCAATATTGGTATGAATGATGGAAATTGTTCAAAATCAGTTTCATCCAATCGCGTTAATTGTGTACGATTGTACGGTAAGAACGGGATTAGGTTCCGCGATAGGAAAATAGCTCTGTTTATTAGAGGGATTCCGTGAGGTTTGAGCGCGAGACTTTATTCATATAATCCAAATCAAGGTAATTACGAGGAGTGCTCAGCAGTCGAAGCTAAGGTTTATATTAGGCATTATCCGGCGGACCGAAAAGTGGAATCAACGCTTTCGACGTTTTTCAGCGCTCGAATTTGTATACCGAACCGCGCACGATGAGAGTTGAGAAATCCAATTTGCGCCACGTCTGACTCGAAACTTCAGCATAAATCCACGGCTCAGCGGAATAAAGAAATTACCGTCCCGGATGAACCGGTACCGCTTTTCGGGAATCCTGCAATTGCGTCATTGACACAAATGCAACGGGCTATTCGCGCTTTTTGTCTGCCCGGAACCCGGCTTCACGCTCGTTACATTCGACTTACGTAATGCAACAAACGAAGCTCATTATCCCTTTCAATTGTAAAGTTTAGAATAAATAAGTGATAAACTGCGCCAAGTTTATCCGGCTCGTGACATAACTTTTATTTTCGCCAGGCAATATCGCCCGGCAAAGTTTTTGCCAACATTCGCTAAAAGTCGCGACAGTAAAAATAATTGTAAAAGTCAGGTGTTATAGTCACCATGGTCGCGTTCTATTTATGCTAATGACGTCGGGCTGTGCTTCTTTGAAGATTCTTCGCGTTTATCGCGCACGCCGCAAACTTCGCGGATACGCGTAACGGTACGCCGTTGCCGTGACGAAAACTTTATTCCCCTCTTCCTCCGTTCTTTCTTGTTTGTTTATCTTACTCGCCGGCGTAATATTATTTCCCCCCGCGACGCTTTATTGCTTCCTTTATTTTCACACCTAAATGTTATTTTTTGCCCATAAATTTCCACTCATCAAAGCCGCGACGCACGCTCATTTGCGGCGCCGCGATTTTTATCTATGAGAACCGCGGCAAAAAATGACTCGCCTGATCGTTTCGACGATACGAGACTTCTTTCGCGGGATAGGTCGCGCGTTAACGAAGCACCGGGTCCGTGGTCGATGATTTATTTATAATCCGCGGGGCGAGTCGACGCTTGCGATTCCACGTTAACGGTACATGACGCGGCGAAAGCCAAACGAACGTTTATTAATAGGAGGGAAAATCAAGAAAATGATTTTCGCGAGTTCGCAAACAAAATTCATGAAAGTTTAATGGAGTTTTGAAAATAAATCCGGAATAAGTTTCAGCGACGTTCGACCGGGGTTATGTTATAGATGATTATGCCACGCTTACCTAATTGCGGGATGCTGGCACTTGATCGCGAACGTTCCGGGAAAAAATATCGCTGGATTAAAATGTAAGATTTAGTTGGATTAAAATGTAAAACGTAGAGGTAGATAGAAATGGGATTAAAGAAAATTACTTCTAAAGTTAACATTGTGAATACAAGAGTCAGTATTATAAAGTAAAATTATTGCCTTGACAAATAACGAATACATGTAAATGGTCATATAAAGACCAGTCCCATCTCTCATAACATTTTATTTTTCTACTATAAGAATGTGATTTAATAAATAATTCATAATTTAATAGTCTATTCCATTTCAGTTGTATACAGATTGTATTTATATTCGAGACTCAATTTCGTTGTTATTTGAGTTATTATTACCCATTTCTAATAAATGATGTTAGTTAATTCAACTATCCCTATTCTTCGCGAATGCATATTTTTCAATGACATGCTACAAACGTCAATTATTTAACCGCCACTGAGTAAATATTTTAGTAACATTTTGTGTCGTTCTTCCATGTTGATATACGCGCGTATAACGCGACAGCAAAAATACGGTAACGCAATAAACCGGCGATCCTCTAATTTAATGATTTCCAATTAATCGACAGCCGCAATGCACGTAACAGACAAGCAATGAATAATCGCAAACTAATTCCGCGGTATTTCGAACGAAAACTGTCGCGGAACGGATAGGTTTATAGCGTTCGTTTATTCTAATGGCAGGATCAGAAAGCTCAGACATGGAAATCTGGAGGGACATAGAGTTTGACAAGAAGCCATAGGTGGGAACGAAAAGTGCGGCTGCGTAATTGGCTTCGCAAATCTCGCGCAATAAATCCGCCACGGTTTGACATGCACGAGCGCCACTAGATGTAAATCGCACGTAGGCGGAGAGGCGCCATCGTCGAAACAGGGTGCTGCCCCTGCAGACCGTTAGGGAAATCAAATACTAGCAGGCGTGATAACCGACCTGCGAGCGAACGAATTAAAGTCGTATATTTACCAGAAGTACCACCTTTGTCGGTCAACCGAACAGCCGCCCCATTGCAAATTCCGTAATTGCTTTGATCACGAATGTTGCCGCGACGCAACAACTCCGAAGATATTTCCCTTAAATACCCTTGCCCTTTTGCGCTACAACGCGTCGATCGATGCCGTCGAGAGATTTACTTTCTTATTCATTGCGATCTTATCGTTAACTGGAATTACGCGAAAAACTCGCAAATTACGGTATCGCCCAATTTCTCGATCTCTCGATAGCAAAATGCTACAATTGTTTTCATTGGTACACGTGTCGTGAAATTCTGTTACACGTGACTCAACCGGAATTGCGAACGATTATTAACAGGAACACGTGGAAACCTTCGAAACAAAAACTGTTTGCTAATCGAGTGATATTTGAAAATGCTCTAGCAGTAGCGTCACTGGAAACGTGTTTGACGCAGCGCAATAATTCAATTAATTTCATTCCTAAATGAACGATGCGTTCGAAATTGCGCCCGCATAGTTTGACTTTCGCGTTTTATCGCGTGCAAGGGGATTTGTTATTTTATCACAACTGTTTGATGCTCGTATTAATGTAACCACTTTGCACGATCCAAACGCATTATTCGGCTTTTGTTTGGAAACAATAAACTCCGCGCCGCATGAAAACATTTCGTTTTGTCGCGCTGCAAAGATACGTCGAACGGAAAACCGCGACTCCAGCGTTCCTCGCTTATATCGCTTCTGTTGTTGTCGTGCGCCGACACTTCGAATTTCGCTAAGCTTGCGTCAAAGAAAGCGAATAGCGTGATCGGATAAACAGCGCCCTATGCGGAGAAAAAAGTAGGATGAAAAATTACCATACGCAAGAGTAACTCTACTATGAAGTACTGTAAAATGCCATATGTACTATGTTGTCAATACCAAAAAAAAAGAAAAATGACATATTTATCAAAATAAATCTAAAGACCTTTGATGTTTCTCACATCTTACAAGAATAATTATCTGAAACAGTTTGGTGAAAACTGCTCGCACCTGTTATATAAAGAAAATGGTTCTTTATAAATGGAAACATGTAAGCGCTTCTATTTTTATTGTAATTATTTTCTTTAGATCTTTAATTTGAAAAAAAAGTAAAGTATACCATCTAAGTATTGTAGCAAGTGATATACTTTTAAAGTTTACAACCCTTGTATCTCTATAAAAATTGTGACTGTCAGAGTATTTCAGAGAAAACTCTGAGATTCTGTGAAAAACTATGACAGTCACAATTTTTTCAGAGTTTATCAGAGATTTTCAGAGTTTTCTGTGAAAAACTCTGGCAGTCCCAATTTTCAGAGGTTTTCATAGATTTTCATAGATTTTCAGATATTATCAGAGATTTTCAGAGATTTTCAGAGGTATTTAGAGATTTTCAGAAGTTTTCAGATCATTTTTCAAAGATTTTCAGAGATATTATTTCTACAAAGGAATATTATTCAATTTATATAGATCCACGGTTTTCTCCTGACAAGTAACAAATATATTATAATATAAATATAAATACAAAAGACACTAAAGTCAGTAAATTATAAATTAAAATTTCATTTTTTACCTCTTAACTTAAACTTCAATACTGTGCGCACTACAGGAGTAGACAGTCAACGATGCAGTTGGTACTTGGATGGATGAATTTTGAATAAAATTCGTGTTTATAAAAAAACGTACTTTAACTAAGCAATTTGTAACCTACAATGCAGTATTAGTAATTTTGATTGTATTATGTATTTCCTCTACTAACGTAAGGTTATATATCATGAAACCGATTTATGTTATTTCTTTGGAGCGTGTTTCCGAAAATTCTTTCGTAATGTATTTTCGATTTTCGTGGGCTAACAAGATACGTCCAATGAGTTTCGAGGTTATACGCGAATGCGACGGGCCAGTTTAAGCGCGCGCCAACCAGAACACGTAGCGCGGGACGCTGAAAGAGGATCGTCCGTGGCAAATACGTGGAGTTGCCGTGGCCATAAAGAAAGGATATAGAGCCGAAAGTTTCATCCACGATTGCCCGACCGAACGTTTTAAATTGGAGGGTTGCCGCACTTTTGTAAGATCTCTTTCTTACGGGCACCGTAACCCAAAGATCGTAGTGCGATAGCGCGAGCAAATTCGCCGCCGGAAGATAGGTCGCTGGAGAAATTTCGTTTCGTCTTTATATCCCACGGCATTACGTATTACGTACACCTATGACGCAGTCGTACCTACGAAAAAAAAGTTGGCGTATGCTGAACATTTATTACGCCGGATCGTATCGTCCTAGCAATCTCGCGACGCGGTACAACGTCAGAGCCTATCTGGCTCGTTGAAAAATCGTTTCGCCGAGCTTACGCAGAATAACAGATGAAAGGCACCGTTCACTTAGTGACGTTTTGTTCAAACGCCACGCGCGGACGCCTGCAGTGCTTGAAAAACGGCTTTTCATTTGCGATTACAAATTGTTGCTACACGCGAAAATGAAATCCCCGCATTTTCTTCCAATTACAAGGGGTGAAAAGTAAGTTAAGGTGAAGTGAAAGATCTGCTTCGGGAGAGCTAGAGTGTTTTCGATTATTGGGAAGAAACTGATGGATTAGTAGATAATTGATTAATTGCGCTTTTGTCTTGCATGGAATTTTAGGGAGTAAAGAAAACAATATTTCGGAAATGTTGTAGTTCATTTTAACACATAAATATGCATCAAAATAAATAGAAGTTCAATATTTAATAGTGAAATGTTAATCCCAACATTTAATCCAAAAATTTCGGGATTTTGAACCGAATTGAGGTTACCATTTCCTCACTTCCGACTACCATGATCGGAAGTGAGGTTATGGAAATCCAAAACGTCCAATCCATTTTTTAGAGTGTACTAAACATTGAAAATTAACTTTACTGGGTTGTCACACAACATATTCAGCGATTAATTAGAATCATCATGAAATAATAAAAGTGAGTCCATTTTTCCTGATGTAGCCACGACCCAACAATCATCCAATTACACTTTCCTTGTTATTCAATTTATCTGTTTTCCTTGTGAAAACTTAATACATTGAAATAATGACCCCATTTCCGTTCTTTACATATGATCCAAGAATGATTATATTGCAAAAGTGTTATATTACATTACTCTTTCACCACAAATTGCACCATTCTCACAGAATGGTCCAATCTGGCAGATGAAATTGAAAGCTTAATGAGGAAACGAGAAACAATCTGTAGGAATGTTATGACGGCAATATAAATAGATACATGGCGAGTAATTGTAACGAAACAAACACACTTTGAAACGTTAAGACGTGGGCTTTTTCATTACCACCCTAATGACTTCGTGTCTGCAAGCATACATTATCTCGGTGCGAGCACCCAAACTCCGCGCGCACCTACCCTAACGCGGCATTATACATTCGTGTACGAGACTGCGTACTTCCATTTTCCATATGCGCATTATGTTGAAAACACTTCATCAACTTTTTGTGCGAAAAAGAAATTCACGTGCACCGTGCGATACTCCAACGCGCGTTGTAAAATCAGCTACGTGAGCGCGCTCCAGTTGATGCGTGCGCAATGTAATTAATGAGATATCGCGGACGATGTAAGTGAACTTTTGTTCCATTCAAAATCATTGCTAGGGTACGAATGCGGATGATTATAGCTCCGAAGCAAATTGTGATATAAAAATGGAGTTACAGGTAATGAGGTTAAGCCAAGTGTTGTTCAGGTTTTGTAGATTTTTTCACTTTCGTTTTTACGCTCGTTTTTTTAATAACCAACTTTTTGAGAAGAATTTTCAGTATCAGATAGATTATTGAAGTTTGAGATAAATTTACGTATTCAATGATCTAAAAATTTAAACGATAAGACGAACAGAGTTATAATCGATATCATAGTACTAAGTGTTACTTTCGCAATGATCGAAATCTGTTGGTAGGCTTGTAAGTAGTTATCTGAGATCGTGGAGTGAAACAGTGGTGCTTTGAAGATTGTCTTTAATAAAGACGTAAACTGCTCCCGTGGATGGTAGTCAACTTGACGAGTTACGCTGCGGTGACGACTTGGTTGCAAAGTGCTCGGCGGTGTCAATTCCCAGAACGAAAGTGCTCAAATTTTACGACAACGACACTGAGTTCTAAGGTCTACTTCTCGATTAAATGTTTCGCTTGTCTTTAAATTGAATTGTTTCTAAAGACATAAGTGTAAGAAAATTACAAAATTGTCGATCTACAAAACAATAAACTAATTTTGTCCAAGCAAACAACTTTTCAGAATACACTGAGAAAAAAACTCAAACGTATTTGTAACTATTACATGAAGATTTGCTACAACAACTAGAGCATTATTTAAAACAACAATGACTATAATTGCTCCACCTACAAACTGCAGCTAGGCTGCGTTTTAGCTACAGACTGAAGCTGTTTAGTTAAGCAAATTTTTCTGTGTATACATTTCTTAATGCGAAACAAAATTAATTGAATTAACTTACACTGTAAAATTTTACTTTAAAATGGAAATTGAACTGCAAACAAATATTTCGAAAAAATGTTACCACCACAGCCTAAGGAACACAGATCCTGATGTATTTCGCAATCCCTTTTGCCCCCCCCCCCCAAAAAAGCGCCCTTCGTTAAGACTGCATACTTTTACACAACATTAAAATTTTACATTTCCACTCTGCATACCCGCGACACACATCTGAGTATTTTGCATAACTTCATCATCCCGTCAAAGACGGCTTCTTTGTCTCGTGCATTCGTAGAAAACAGACTGTCAAATTGAATCCGCGCTTTAATTAGAGGGTCTTAAGCGTTGTACAAATGCGAGGGAGTTGCAGACGGTTTGCGAGATCGCAGCAAATGGAGTCGGAAATCGGGGATTCCCGCGCGGCTAGATAGCAAAAGAAAGGACATTTCGGCGGCGTTTGCGGGCTTGACTTGCCATCGGCCCAATCTCGGGACAAATTGAATTTTTTGCGAGATCAAAGACGGCAATATAACTGACGCAGCCCACGGGCCGGAAGCGCGGCACGGGCAGGGGTAGTTGTGCAAGATGCCGCTTTCTTTTCGCGACGCTGCTCTGTCCGTCTATCCAAATGTCAGTCACTGCTTTTTTCGCTGCCGTCACTGCTGAAATGCAGAGCCTACGGAACTGCCATCACTCAGCAGCCATCGTCTTCCACGGACGTCTAGACTGTCGGGGGACTCCCAGTAAGACGTTTGGCGTCCTCCTCAAAGACCGCATGCGATTGAAAAATAGGCGGATTTTAATATTACTGACGGCTTTCAGATGTCACGGTGCAATACGCCTGCAACAATTCCGAAACAAAAGTTATCGCCGCTTCGCGCGCAATTGTTTATCGTTTCTAATCAGGCACGGTTGGGTTCGAAGTATTCTACCACGAGTAGTTGGCACTGAGGGTGTAAGTGAAAGCCGTCAAGCGAACGCTTATTTTATATGGGTTAAGACGATGACTCGGAGGGCAAAGTCTACGGTTCGATTAGAAGTGAAGGAATGTACTTTTCTGAAGTGAAAATTGTAAATTGTATATAAAAATGTGAAAAATAAACTTTTCAATGTCCAGATCGAAAAGTTTACGGTAGAAATGATGACACCTCAAATTTCGTGTTAAGGGGGATGCTAGTTTATATCCAGACAGAAAAGATTCTGGATACAGACTGGATAAAGTCTGGCCTATGTCCTGACCTAGACTACATCTAGACTACAAAGAATCTGGATATAGTCTGGATGCAGTCTGGATACAATCTGGCAACAGGCCGCATTACGAATGTTTTTTTCCACGCGGGTGTGAATCAATTACCACCAAAATTTGGCTCCGAATTCCTCTCAACAATAGAAAAACAACTATGCATCGTTTTTTAAACAAAATTCATTTGATAATTTTTTTAATACAAAATCCATTAAAAAAAAGGTCGAATTCAAATTTGGTGTACACCATTGAATCCACTCTTATAGATCAAACTATTCTTGTACTTGATTTTGGAGGCGGTGTCCCCCCCTAAAATATAGCGTATTGGGCTGTTCTAATGATGGATATTTATTTTATTTTGATAGCTATATATACTTTTCTTTTGATATTTGTTGTTGCATGACCATCGGATAGACATTTAATGTAAACTTTATTGTAAACAGCTTTAAATAAATGTATGACCTACAGCTCCCCACAGGGCGCATGGACGCTTAGTAAACCTCTTGAAATGGGAAATTGGCAACGTTCGCGGCGGTGTATGAAACGTTGTTGAAAATTTAAATAACGTCCAGTAATACTTTTGAAACGGTTAACTACGAATGACATCATAAATAATTGGTGTACTTTGATTTTTGTCGCTTTGATTCAACTTTTTATTTAGTTCACAGTTCATGCGAACTATTTTAAATCAAACACCGTATCCAAAATTCCTGTATCTGAAAATGGCAACCAAAATATTTCATTAAAAAACCGATGACGAAAAACGCGTTGGTTACGAGATTTGTTTATTCTTATTATTATTTATTGTCAGTTAAATAAAATCTAGACAAATTTATTTAATAAATAATTTCCTTCATTTTCCTTCATTTGCAGCCTTATTGCAAAATCTACCAAATAACGTGCGACTAAATAACAGCCACATAAGAAGAAGTGCGACAAAAGAAGACTCAACAGATCAGTGCCGTTCTCATTTATCAACAGTTTTGCAGGAGGTAATTAAGGTCATTAGTTTGGGGGCAGAAGGCAATAATATGAAAATAAGAATCTAATTTAGTTTTGTTATATTGCAGATGCAGCAAATTTTAGATTCGTCGACAGCTTGTTAACGAATCTGAATGAACCGTTGTCGTGGGAATTGTCGGGTAAATTAATGCAAGATAAAATCGAACGGGATATATTTGCATTAAGAAATGCTTTAAGATGAAGTCGAACGCGAGGACCCTAGTAGAAATTTGTCCGGGCAACCCCTGTAATTGATCGGGGCCCGGAAAGGCAGCCCGGTTTGAGGCTACCTTTCCGAGCAACCCCAAACCGGTGATATTTGAGTCCCGATCCCGATGATTCTTGAGTCCCGGTTCTTATATACTAGCTGCAGAACAAATTGGGCGCTTGTTACAAAATATTGCACATAAGGAAACCGACCCTGGTCCTGCCTGGGCTTCCGCTACAGCGCCAAGATCGCGCCTGATTCGGGCATGGTCGGGGAAACCGGTGCCCCTTCGGATTTCCAGGCAAGGGCCCGAATTCGGGGCCTGGCCGAAACATCATCGATCTGGCCATGATCCGGCATCCGCGATGGGGCCCGAAATGACCTGGCCGGGGCCCCGCTGCGGCCCAGAATTAATTTCTTCTAGAGGATAAAGTTTGAATCGGCGGTTCGGCACGAACAGTGATGTTTTGTTAATTAAGAAAAAAATGATCAAATGTTGATTTGCGGACCAGAGCGAGATGTTGCCTAAAACTTCGCGTGTTTTGAACGGTGGACTATTTTATTGGTCAGAAATCGCAGACATAGAGATGCCGCCTGTGAAATCAGTATTTCAATTGCAATATTTCTCTTAGCGTGATGCTCTGACAAAGAAAGAAAGAAAGAAAGAAACACACAAGTAAACAAACAAACATAGATTCACATATATATCTTATCAGAATGTCATTTAATTGCAGCATTCTGATAAGAATCAGCAATTCTATTTGGGGGTTTTAAATAATTGCTTAGCTCTACCATACTATTCCTGTCCTAGTAAAAATTGAACACGGGCAGAAATTGGGACCCATGAGGGAATGCCCGATTCCAGGATTGTTGGCAATGCTTCATGGGGCCAACGTGGGGCCTACCGATAACCCATCGTTTACCAACATTGGCCCTCAATGGGCACCCCATTACATGCCCACGTAGTGCCCAAAGTTGGCACTCATTTGGGCCCAACAACTTCCAAATGTCCACCTCCTACGGGGCACGCCCAAATGGGCCCTATATGGGATCCAGTTGGTTATGACGGATATTGGGCTTGCCCCACAAAAGCCCATGAGGGACCCAAACTTCAGGTGGGGCATGCCCTATGAAATTTCTACTAGGGTCATTGTGGAATCAGTCTTGGTTCATGTACCATCCTTTATTCGTAAATAGGTCCATGATTGAAATTCTTATGGATGGGTTCCATGAATGAAGTTCCAATCATGGAACCTGTCTAGAAAAGCGGATGAAAATTTGAACCAAGCTTAGCTGCATAATGGTTTCTAGACTTAAATTCCATTTATGGTCCCAAGCCAGTTTTTTTATAGGGATACGGCAGGTAAAACTCTAAGTATCATTATCATTTTACAGTAATTATCTTACCAACTTGTACTTAACAGTGCACATTTCACGGTCGTTTATAGCGCTATGAACATGTATTCGATATTATAAACATGTATTACGATATTCGATGAAAAGTGAGTTTTATTGGTGCGCCACTCATCAATTTTTTCCCATGAAAAAAAAATATCAGCAATGCCTCCGCCTGATATACCATGTTTCTAGGGGCATTGTACCGTGTTACCAAAGTAATATGCACAGGGAAAGTAAATTTGATTAATAATTAATTGTTTCCCGGCGAAACAAAGCGTGAAGGGTGAATGATTATGGTGAGCGAGAGCGATTATTAAAATAATGAGCCTCTGAAAAATGAGGCGCTTGTGTGGCATTCGTCGCGAATAATGTCCCCTAATCCATGCATGTTAACGTGATGCACATTTATCCTTGAAGACGACGTAAATATGAGTTGCGTTCCTTCAGCGATGGTACTTAACCAGTACTTGAGATTATTATGTTAAATGCGGTATGCACGCTTTGATATAAAAAGTGGTTGTTGCGACGAAATTACACATCACGGCAGCAAAATAAATTAAAAACAAACTTTGCGTGCATCATCGGGTGCATTTGCGCCTGCAAAATCGTATTTTTCTTTATGCGATTCATTCATATTCCATCGCGCGAAAAACATGTCACGGTGTAACTGGATCAAGCTTTCGCGAGAAGTTAATTCCATTTGTCGGCTAATTTAAATTGTTGTCCACATCGCATTCACTATGTGAACGTTGCAGAACGGACTGGAATATTTTCGTTTCTTCTTAAACGCACCAAAAATTGGACCAATGTGTTATTTGTTGCGCCACCATGGTTTTATTGTGAATAAAACCATTTGTTTTATTCACAAAAAATGCTAACATGTCTCTAATCGCCCTGCCTGCAGATTGAACCATATTCGTCATTAAAATTTATTACCTACGACTTTCGCCGAAAGTTATTACTCCGTTCCATCACATAATCACTATTTCGTTTGTAACTTAAAAAAACATTTGCAATTCAAAATGCGCTTGCCGAAATGGCAAGGCACACAGCCTTTGTTAATAAACCGCGCAAACATTTCTTTCCCGACGAAATTCAAATCGGCAATTCAATACCGGCGCAATAAAAATTAATCGTGAAACAGCGACCCGCGCGATTGAATCCCGATTATAAAATTACGGTCGTAATTGGTCGAATTAACGGCGCCACTCGAGCCATCATCCGCGATAACTTTTCTCGCGTTCAGCTAGACATCAAAGGCGCAATTTTTGCAGAAACGTTGATTTCGCGAAACACAGCAATTCCGCATAATGAGCTTTCGCGTGAGCATTATTGCGTGCATTCCGCATTGTCCCTTAAAGCGCGCTGAATCCCGGAGCTGGAATTCGCGTTCCTTATTTTCGCAGAAAAATAACGCAGAACAAAATGGGCTCGAACATTTGGCGGCAAATAAGACGGCTGTGAAAGCGGACAAAAAAGGGCCAGGATGGCGCGCGATAAAGCGACGACTGAATTGCGACGCGCGACTTCGGCATATCCCCTTTATCGTGCAAAGCGCCTACGCTTCCGGCCGAAAAGTGCGGCATTAATGCCGGCGTCTCGACGCGCGCTGGTATTGTCACTACACCTGCGCTTAATGCGTAATCACAACGAAATGGGCGGCAGGTCCCGCGGGGTAGACGGAAAATGAAAGAAACAGGCAGAGGAGATTTCTGAAACCGTCGATGGAATTGCGCGGCGTTACGTCTGTTTGGCGAACTCCTTGGATGCGCACTTAACTGCAGACAAACGAACAATGGGAGGACTTAATCGCGGTGGCACGCGGGATCAATGCGTCGCACTGTATCTCGCAATTAACACTTCGCGTTTGAGACTTTGATGTCGGGAATATGAGCGGACTACTGTGTTGTACCTTTTTGCGCGATCTGGGGGTGAGCATTTTTGCCACTCGCGATAATTAGGTGCATAAGAGGATCCCCGGATGCGTGAGTGTTTGTAATTTATGTTTATAATGTAGGACTTGATGTCGAGGGTACGGGACGCGCGAGTAGTATATGATGTGTCGAGTGATGGAAAGATGAAGTGGAGGAGTGGGTGAAATTAGGACGCTGTAGTAGAAGTGGCAGGTAGTGTATTTTGGAGATTTTTTCGAACAATGGGAAAGGGTGATGTTTCTTGGAAAATATTGCGAGGAGTTTCAATGGGAGTGGAGGCAATGAAAGGTGGTTGTTGAAATTGAAAATTGTTGTTCAAATAGTAGTATCGACAGGTCACTAAAAAACGACCAAACAGTCGTTTCTACTTTTTTATATTATTCTAACAATAAATATTTTCTATCAATATTTCGCTTAATCCGAAATGCCCTATGTGTATTTTTAACTTATTTTGTTAATAAGTTGATTTAGTGCTTATTATGAGGTAAAATAATTTTGTCATTCTGAGGGAATATTTATTTATTTATGTGTCTTAACTTCATAACCTAGAAAAACAAGTGATACGTGACGGTGAAGCGACATAAGCCCATAATGCGATAAAACATTTGCAGAACAAACTAGTGACTTTCACAAACATTTTTCAACTTAGTAATCTGTTTTAAAAAATAAATTTTGAAAATTCGATAAATTTTGAAAATTTTGTAAATTTTGAAAATTTGATAAAGTTTGAAAATTTGATAAATTTTGAATATTTGGTTAATTTTGAATAATTTTGAAAATTTGATAAATTTTGAAAAATTTTGATAATTTGATAAATTTTGAATATTTGATAAGTTGTGAAGATTTGATAAATTTTGAAGATTCTGATTTTAATCAAATCAGATGCTGACTTGTCGGAAATAAACTTAATTTTTTAAATGTAGTTGTCGATAATAGTAGGCAGTTTTGGAGTCCATTTTGCAGGTTACACTTGAGAACAGGTGTTCTCGAGAACACCTCCAATCTCAAAAACTGCACTGCAACTCGAGTATGTCGACTCGTTCGGAACGCGGCAGTTCAAAACAAAAGAAACGCCGATGAATGACAAACTTTGCCTCAGTTATTACGCTGCTAATTTCGAATCTCTTCGTATTTATTTATTTGCTCATTCAATTCCAAATGTTTAATCTGAACTGTTTTAATTAATTAATTTAAATGTTTTCTTTAATAGTAAAATTATTCGTTACATAATTTTATGGCACGAAGGCTCGAAAAGTACAAACCTTGCCTTCGGATTGGTACAAAATACACAATTAATTAATGAGAATTATTGTCTTTTATTTCATAAACCATATCAGTTTTCCACTTTTTTAACCTGTTTTATTCGAAACATTTCGATTGTGACATTTCGAATTAACTGTTTTATTTTAAACAGTTCGATTAAACTACAGATGTGTTTATATCTTCTAAATTTTTGTGGTGATCAGGGAAAGAACAAAGATATGTTTTTATTGGTTCATGCACAGATGAACACTCATGTTAAAATAAGCTTACTCCAATCCACAAAATTATAAATATCTAGACGGATAAAAAATATGAATCTGTGCCATTAAATTTAAAACATATATTTTATTTATATTTTTATTGATAAAGAAAAATCTATACTGAGTAAAAAATAGTCTTTGTCAGTATATTTTATTCATATCACATATATTTTTTACTTTGCAAAGACGTTGAATTAATTTTTAAAAATACAAATTTCTTAAAAGCATGAATTCCAATGTATTCGATAAATATTCAGATACATACTGAGCATACACGATAGTGATCATATCGTATGTACTGCGAAATTACAAGTAGTAAAACTTTTATTTAAAATGATAATAAAATCATATTTTTCTTATATTCTAATATTTTGTGCATTACATGGGAAGTTTTGTAATTTCATAGAATTACAAATATCACAGAATGACAAAATTTCGTAATTAAATATTTTTATTGTAATCAATTATTATAGAAATATTATATATTTAAAGTGTTTTGAATCTGAACATTATTTCCGTATAACTGAGCTTGAAACTAGCTTAAATAAGTATTATAATCATGGCATAAGTGACGTCTAAAACTTTAATCAAATTAAAAATTTCTATCAAATTTTAATGCTGTTTAATGCAGAAAAACCAAACAATTTTTTATTTTATTGTACCAAATATTCCCTGGACAGCGTCCAGGCAAAATAAAATAATGAAAAGGATTAACTTTTCTAAAAATGAATCGAAGTAGAGTACGTGGGAAAAAGTGGTTTGATGATTTGATGATATAGTGGCACAGAAAAACACGCGAAATTCTTCAACGTGCCATTACATTTCATTTTTGTGTATTCCAATAAGTTCACTCACTGCGCCATTAAAGTGATATAGTGAAAGAATAGAATAGTCCAGAGACCTGTTTTCCAATCTTTTTATGCATAATTTCGTTATTTTTACCGGATACAACGGGTGGTGCAAAAAGAGTCCTATAAGAATCCTGTCAAACCAGTGAGAATAACGTGTAATTTGCAAAGAAATAGATCATCTGAAGTACCCTTCCTGTCAATTCTGATATCCGGCGTTTGGAGAGAACATTCAAAGGAAAATAGGATTTTAATGAGTCTAGAAATGTTGACTTCACTTTTTACTTGCTTTAGAAATGAACAATATTTGCAGTGGGAATATTTGATGAGACTGAAATTTGCACTCTAAGAAAAATCCGTCTAACCATTAAATGATGACCGTTTAGATGAAATCGTTTAACCATCGAACGATTGTTCTGATGGACAAACGAATCGTTTTACAGTAAAATAAAATCGTTTTGAATCTAAACGAATTCCGTTTAACCGTAAAATGGAGGTACGGTATGGAACTTTTATCATTACCGTTTCACGGTGAAACGAAGTCGTTTTGGCGAAATATTGAAAAGGAAATCGCTTAATGGTAAAACGGATCGCATTACGGTTAGACGATCTTTCTTAGAGTGTGATCCTAATTTCTTGTTGATATTTCTAATGGTGTGATATATTGAATAAAATATGAAAAATAGTACCCAGTTAAAAAATTCCATTAGGACTAATGTGGAAAGTCCTAATGTTTTCTAGGCCTTTCTGCCAGTACTTTGACCCATTTTCTATAGGATTCTATAGGATTTCTATAGGATAGGCGTCTAATTGTAAGTCCGTGGTCAAAATCCTACAAAAGTTAGTTCTAATGGTTTCTAGGCGGTTTTTTCAGTGTTTCTATATATATCTAATGGTTTCTAATGGAATTTTTTAGCCGGGTACTAATCAGATTCTCACGGAAAACAATATCTCAATATTTTACCGAACTATGAAGTGAACTGAAATTCTGAGAGGACGTTTGAAAACAATTCCTATACTATTTCGGAGAAACACCGTAACTTTGAGTGACATTGATTGAAAAGGACCTTACCGCCAAACAGTTTGGTTTTTTTTTCAAACGCCCTCTTGTATTCTCACTTTACTTAATTGTTAGGTAAAATATTCAGATATTATTTTCTGTGCATTTTATAAACAGAAACAAATTATAAGAATTATTATTAAACAATTCACTACTAGTAGTACGAATTTTAAAATAAGAAACATTTCAATGTATGATATATCAGTTTTATTTCACTTTCAATACAGTTAATGAATTATTAACAGAATTGAGATTTTTTTCTACACTGGAAAAAAAGGAAATTGAATTTCTAACCTGTTTTCAATATATATATTAGAAGTTGACATTCCAGTGTTTACGCTTCAATTCTCAAGTTCGAATTTAACTTTAAAGTTCATCTTTAAATCTGTGCCATTCTAACCTACAAAGGCTATGTAACATGACGTAATTTTGAAGTTTAGTTTTAAAATTATAGTAAATGTTGTTTAATTTAAAAAAAACATAATTTCAATTCAAACTTGAATTTTAAATTCAAGTACATATACTTGCACTGAATTAAAGTAAACATGCTTTACAGTTACATTACTTTTTTACAGTGTTCCCACTATTTCACAGTGCTTCAAATACATTTCCAATAAACATCGACTATTCAACTATTTCTAACCTAACCTAACGTTTAACCTAATTTCAGTACAACTACCGGCAAATATTTGCTCACCGAAGCATGCACAATTTTTAACCATGTATTTTTACTTCTGAAGGCGCCAGTAAACTTCTCCTGAAAATAATTGATCAAAATCCGCTTTTTTCCCATCCGTTTCATTTGCAAAACATCCCCATTTCGCTTCGAATTGCAGCGCGCCATAAAATATTCCGTTATTTTTCGGTACCGCGAAACCGAATTAGATACCTGTCTTCGTTCGAATCCTATCCTCTGCCTATTTATAAGCGCCGCTTTCCCATTAGACGAAATTCAGGTCGGACGTTGTACATAAAAAACGCCCGGCGTTCGGTCGAAAGCACGTTGCGAATAGCCGCGGAAAGTATTGCTCAATTAATTTGCCTTCAATTTGCCCTCGCTGTTGTTTTTCAAAGCCAATGCTTTACAGTTACCGCGCGTTTTCACAGGTTCATAAAAGTGCACGGGACCGTTTTTAATTAGAAGGATTGCCGGGGCGCACAATGACTTCATTTTTCCCTCTTTCTTAAGCGTCTCTGTTCTTCCTTCCTGTCCGACCATTGTAAATAACATACCCTAAACATTAGCGGCGTTAAAGGCTCGTGAGAACCAGCCGGAGTTAATTCTTCGTAGGAAGCGCGGAGTTATGATGGTTCGCCGCCAAGTCGCTTATTGTTATAATTCATGCGCGCTTCCGCGAACACTTTCGGCCCATTCATACGAGCGTTTAAGGTATCGATGGACTTTCGGTTTCGACTGACTATAAACTGACACGTGATATCGTACTACGAAGTTAAATTTTTCATTGATACGCCGCATAAGCGGCAGTTACTTCGGTTAATAAAGCGTGGCATGATTTATTCGTTCGCCGGAATTGGGTGAAAGAAGCTTATTTATAGTTGCGCGTCGGCGGATGCGATGAAGTGGCTAATTTGCTTTACACGATTCTTAATTAACGTTATCGTTCGGGAGCATAAAAGTGTTTCGTTGTTTCCTTTAGTCGGTCGCACAATGATCATCTTTCCGCACCGCACTTTTCAGCCGCGAATTTGTCTGCAGCAAATTAGCACGATTGAAGTCGCCGTCTCGGGTACTCAGCGTTAAATGCTCATGTCGTGATTCAGATTCCAGTTCGATAACTCATCGTCTAAGTGGATGTCGCCATTACGCTCGAAAACAGTCCGCTGAAGATGAGAGGAATAGCGTGATCATAGGTGGATTTCCCATTTGATTTTAATTTAAGAATATTTTTTTTTGTAATAATAATAAAAAATAAAATATTCTTAAGATGAGACATTTTTTTACATTGTTCGACAAATTATTATACTTAGAGGTAGCAAGTTTGCAAATGTACATATAAGTATTACAAGAAGTAATGCAAATAAAATAGATGCAAAAATAATGCGTTCAATGAGTCGTGTAATGCAAGAACGGATTATGTAAATTTATACAAGATTTACGCACTGCTGATAATGAAAATAAATTAATTTAAGATGAAATTCATTTTCTTATGCGTTATGATAAGATATTTAATTTCGATCATTAATACCAGAATTTGTTTTGAATTTGGTTGAATGAATTGAACAGTTTATGTAAAAACAATTTCGTTATTGGTGACACCATAATGTTCTAAGGTGTTTATTACTATACTACACAATATATTTAGAAAGATAATTAATTGAACACAGTTACTTTGAACAAGTTTCTTTTACATCGTGAATGGACAAAGACAAAATACCTCGTGTAAAAACAATTTGAATAAGATCTTTTTGGTCAGGTTTTGACACAAATTTGTTCAAAAAAATATCTAAATCTTATCAAAAATATTATAGTTTTAGATTGCTTTTTTAGGCACTCTGTTCTGAAATGCTGAATATTATTCATATACTCTATTTGAAACTACTCTTAAGAATATTATCCATTCAGAGAAAAAATATTTCCGAAAGTTTGCCAAAAAGGAAACTAATTTCTTCCTCCGACCTATGACCTGGTAAAATTTTCAATTTTAGACAATTTTTACAGCGTGCCAAAGTAAAAAAATCGTCCGAAAAACACCCTTTTTTCAAACGTCCACCATTTTGTCATTTTTTGAGGTTTTATTGGTCGGTTCCATTCTTCAGACTATATGCTTCATTTACATGTCTTTATTATATTTCCAGGTATCACTTTGCGAACTGCAGAATTTTCACAGTTTTGCAGAGGCGTAACCGGAAAAAGGCTATATTGGCAGCCATTTTGATTTTAGATTATTGACAAAAAATGTATTTATAGATGAACAGATAGTAAACATTTTGATAAAAAAATCAGATCTCTAACTCTCACCAGTTCCGTAAAAAAATCCAAAGTTTGGGTCGACTAGACCGCAATCCCCCCTTAATTTGCTTTTAGAGACTATTATAATATCATTACCCTAATAGCGCAGAATATTTTCTTTACATTCGAAAAAATAAGTACACAATATTTTACAAAAAAATATAGGCAGTATTTGTAATTCTTTATTAAATATATTTAAACATTAAGTATATATTCTTTACATATGACATTTAGAAATTTTCTAAATGCTGCAAAAAAATATTTAAAAATATGTACAAAATATTTACTAATTGTTTGTTTCGGAGAAGAAAGTGGTTATAGCAACACGATATCGTTGCAATATTAGAGGATTTATATTTCAAAGAGTGTGTAATCTCACACAGTATCTTAAACGAGTTTAAACATTTTTAGTTTAAACTCTGTTACTACTTGTCGGTACAATTACACTCGTAACGTTGTAATCGAAATGATTGTTTCATCGCAAGATCAACGATTTCTCGAGAAAATCGATTGCCAATGGCATTGGATTGGAGACTGTAAGACAATGTCATGTAAACGCCGAACATCGCGAAAGCAATTAAAAAACTGTTTGCGTTTGATTCATTCTAGTTATTTGCTTGTCCAATTTGTTTTCTTGTCGACGAGTAACGATTTGACCAAATTGGTTCAATTTCAAAAAGACGCGGCGCCAAAAATCGATTGCCGATGTAAAATGGAAACAGAATAAGCAAACAATGGCTGGTTGCAGCAACTAAGTTATTAAGGGCTCGTGGCAGAAGTCGAGGAGAAATGAAAGGGCGGCACGGTCGATTATGCGCGAAGCCGTTGTTTTAATCAACAATTTCAATTGAGTAGCTGCCACGCCACGCCCGGAGCAGTGTCGGCAGACGAAAGCCACGATTAAACGATATAACAACTTTGTTGCGAGCAACAAAGTATCCATTCACTACAGATATCACGCATAGTATCACCTGGCAAATATGAAAGTTTACCGCGACTTTGTTAATTAGATACAAAAGGTAACGCGGAACACGAGTTTTCATTTCACGCCAAGATAATAAGGCGCATCGAAAAACGCGAGCAAAAACTGCGGGCATCGCGTTCGCGGTTTTTGCGCTTCTTAATTACACATTTTAATTTGTCTGCATGATTGTGCACAGAAAAGTCTATACTCGTTGACTCCTTAACTTATTCCTGTTCATTTTAATTAACTTCGAGCATCGCCGATAAAATAGGGTCAAACAAACCGGGAAACGTCTCTCGAGTAATGCGTGATTAGGTTTCGAAAGATTCGAAAAAGGATTCGAAGATTTAGGTATTTACAGTTTTTCGTACTCGTATGGTAAAAGTGTCTACTTTCATCACTTTCTTCAGTTGGAGAAGTGCGCGATGAAAACAATGGGAAAAGTAGGCACTTTTTCCATTACTCGTAAGAAGAAGTATCGTACTTCATGATACTTTTGTATCGATATATCGTTATATACAATTTTAATGTAACATACATTTGAAATCGGGGTTTCATTATGCAGCTATATTTAATAATTCTGTATTGAATAATTTAAAGAAAATTGTAAATATAATCAACGAAATGCTCCCAAAACAGCGCGCTTTAATAATTAATTAGGATTACGAATGATGTTAATCATGTTTTTTTTAATAAATGCGCTCGAATACGTGCGTTTAAAATGATATAAAATGCGTAATTGGGTAATTAGTTCCAACTCCAACGAAATAACAACTTTTACAGACAATAGGTACCAAATTAACGTTTTCATAAAGAAATGTTCGTTGTGAAAACGTTATTAAAATGTTTAACATTATTCTCAAAAATGTTCATAGTAATATTCCTATTGAAATTCGAACGGTACACAAATTTAATCAAATGGGAACTATGAAATTGTTTTGCAAATCCTTTAACATCTCATTGTTTCTGAATAGTTATTAGGTTGAAGTGAACGCGGTTTAAAAAGTGATTGCTGGCATATCTACATACTTACATGTTAGTCGACGAAATGCGAATAAAGCGTGTGTTTGTATTTAAAAGCGTGAATTACGATACGACGAAAGTGTAGCGGCAAAAATGCTCTGCTGCTAGAACAAGTTACCACTTTATATTCGCCGGGTTAGAGCAGAAACAAACCAACGTTGTACGAACCACGAGCTAAGCCGGATCGCGTTGGACAAATGGGCTTGTATTTATGCTCGAACTGTTAAGATATTTCTGCACGACATTATTTTCAATAATGAAGACACTGTCTTCTACAAGTTTTCAACGAGCAATTTATTGCACTGTCTAGAGTAAACATTTCCGCTCAGAAACGTGGAAATTGTTATCATAGACTGAATAAAATAATACCATAAAGTGTGCGGAGAAAAGTACGTTTATAATTTACGAGTGGAAACATTTTAAATAAATAAGACAGTTAGCAAGTAACATAATTGTAATTGCGGTTTTTATTTAAAAAAATGTTTAAATAATTGTAAAGTGTATTGGGTTTTTATTTTTCGTATAAAAAAGAAATATAACAAACAACAAAGCTATGAATTTCAAAACACAAAAGTAAATATAAACAAAGTTAACGGAGAGCACTAAAGAAACCCTACAAAATGAAGTGTCTTATTGTGAGAACTTTCTGAATTTGTTCTACTTCCCTGTCCTTCACGTTTTTTCTGGAAAAATCTTCTCCAATGAACATGTACATAATACGGATATTTTTGTTCAATCATTTCGTTATGTTACTTTTAACAATCTCCAATTGTCGCTGCTTTATGCAAATGCCTATTAAATCTGCAATTTACATGTACATTTTATGAATAAGCTTTATATTTCACGGAGTATCGAGAAACGTAAGAGCAAGTTCATTAAAATACCGCCGTAATTATAGGTGAAACGATTTGCAGACAAATTTGCGAAAGTTTTTTTTTCGGAAACGAGCGAATCTTTGGAGAATAAATTCTTATTTAGCGTTTAAACTTGGGCGCAAAATTAAAGAAGTTCCCGGATGTATAAAAAGCGCGAAAGTTCATAAACACTGCTCCATTAAGAACGAATCCAATTTATCCTCGGACTTTTATTAATTCAAATATCGATTGTTGTAGCTCGCGACTACGCTACTGTCAAAATTTAATTACATTTGTCGAAGTTGCGCAAAATAGGAGCCGGACGCTTAACAGCCGCGCGAGTTAATTACTTGCATATTACTTATATAGGTGAGGCGTTCGAAACTTTTATTTCCACGCCAGCAATAGTGCATTAATGGCCGAGTCGGGCGAAAACCGAATAAACCGAAAATAAACCGACACAAAGAAGCGCCGTTGCTAGTCGCTACGCAGAAGATATGTCCCATATCAGCTTTATAGCGAGCACTAAAACTGATCCGCCGCTATGAAAATTATGGCGATTGCGACACAAAGAAGCCCGTGTTTCATACGCGTTGCTTTTCACTGCTTGAGCTCTGAATTGCACGCGAATATATTTCGCACTCGACACCTTGGCATCAATATTTCTCAAAGTGTTTATGCGCGCGTTAATTTTTGATTGTATCGTTCAGCTACCAAGATGCTACCAAGTTTGCGATATGCAAATATTCATGGTATTTGGGACAAATCATCTTGAATGATAAGTATGTACTGCAAAAAATAGCATGTTTTACGAGAATTTTCTGATGGAAAAAGACGTGAAAAGAGTCTTCGAAAAAATCGTTTTCCATAAAAATCGCAACAGGGATAGTAGAAACATGATATAATGTTTCGATTTAAAGAAAACAAATAAACCCGTGAGGGTTTATTTGTTTTCTTTAAATCGAAAATAATGTCATGTGGTCTTGAGGGAAAAGGAAAAGTGTATTGCTGAAAAGATAATTAAAAATGCATCATTGTAGTGTTCGTCTAATTATTTGTCTTTTCACTCCAGAGTAACATGACTGTTCTTTTGGATAGAGACACTCGGAGTTGAGACATCTGAGTTTCGCACCTCGAATTTCGAGATACATTTGAAAGTGACAAATTAGACAATTTAATTGCTTGTCTTAAGCGATCTTAGATATTAATTACGGCGAGACTGAACCCGAGTGGCCTACTTCGGTGACTTAGTCTTTAGTCATCGGTTATTCCTTAACTTAGAATAACTAAACGTGTACCCTAATTGTAACAAATAACATGGATTAGGTAAATAATATCGGTCGAAATAAGCGATTTTCGGTCGGTTGGTCGAGCGAACGGAAGAGCAAGTTAATGTAGAAATAATCCCGAAAATGTTAGATAAATCACGTAATGCGATTTGCATTCGTTGGAGATAAATCACTTTTTTACATGAATAAAAATCCCTATTAAAAAGTGTCCGGCAAATCAAATAACGACCAATTATAATCTACGATCGACCAATGTTCACAGAGGAAAAATTGAGATTTCCGGACAAAAGAGCTTTCATTTCACACTGTAGCCCTTTTTTTTAAAAAGAAAAAAAAATATTCATAAAACTATCCATAATATTATTTATGCACCAAATAAGTATCAACGTGGACGTACTGGAGAACACTCCCGATCGAACTCTCTAACTCACCCCGTTCTACAGAAATCATTATTTTTTAATGCAAAAATGTTTTTATAATTGCAAAGATCTGTGCAAAGTATCTTTCTACAGCAACTAAAGACTAACAATCGCCTTGTGACGAAATTCTAAAATCTGAGCTGGTGGAAGAAACAGCTGATAAGATAAAGAACCAGTGGGATAAAGAACCTTTGGAAGACATGGAGTGAAAGAGCATCTGCAATCACGATGGCTCATCGGCAACCTCGCGTTGCCGAACGAGAATTTCGCTTTGCTTTTCTTCAAACTATTTTCTTCTTAATCGATCCTACCGATTCGTGACGTCAGTATTTCGCGAGACAATTATATTGCCGCATACAAATCCCTTCGTCCAATTTTTCGCACAGTTTCGCGCGGACGCAATGCCGATCTATGAATAACTCGTCGAATTTACCGGACGAATCAATCACCGCTTTTTTCCTTCCGATTAATTTGCCGGCATAACTAAAACAATCTCATGGAATATTCATCAATGCGATCCTAAACCACGGCAAACTGAATTACGAGGGCGCGCGCATTTACAGTCCCAACCGATAACGCGCGGACAAAAAGCGGCGAAAAAAATGGACGAGCCAAAGAGCCGAGAGCGTATCTGTGGACGGTAAAACTTACGTAATCGTCTACGTATCGGTTGCAAATATTTCGATCACGTTGCGTCGCGCGTTGTGCCATTAATTGGCGACTAACGAGTCATTGTCGTCCGCATTAACCCGGCGTGTCTTTCCCTTTCACCATTGTCGTTTGCAAAATGGCCGCGTGCGCCTGAATTAAATGTATTATCGGCTCGATATGTTCGGCGGCGCACTGCGACACGTGCCTTCTAGGTTGCCGGTATTTATGCGCCGGCCAAAAAAATGTGCCGCAAAAATAGCGGCCAGATAAAGCGTTTCTGCGGCGCGCCGTTACTTTTATCAAGCCGCGAGCGCATTTATTCGGATTTCATTGGCTGGAAGGAAAGCCGAGATTTAATTTGCCACAGCCAGAAAGCAAATTTTTCGACCATTTCGCGATCGTCGGCGCACTGCATTTTTTCGTTCTCCGGACAAAGTAACCTCTCTTAAACTGGCGAGTGAAAGTCGGCGGAATTGAAAAAAACATTTCCTAAATTTTTACTTTTTTTGTTGCAGACTTTTTATTTATTAAGAGTTCGCCATTTGCCAGACAGAAAAATGTTATGGTTCCACTTAACGTGGGGAATGCTTAAAGGAAAATCAATGATTTAGAGTTCGAAGTTTTACGTTTAAATAAAAATGACTACTGTTAAAAGATTGTGGTATTTGCTTTAAAATTATTCGATGATGATGAAATCTTTGATATTTTTATAACTTGATAATAGAAACTCATATTCAATTTAATTACAAAATTGAATAAACCAGAATTAACTCAAGTCATATAAGATTATTTGCTAATAGTAACATTAGAAGAATGTAATAAAAATTGCATCCCTACGCTTTAAAAAATAATGGCTTGCCGCAAGCAGAATCGGAACGCTGCATGTAGAATTTTACTTGCGGCAAGTCGAATTTACTTGCGACACGCAGATTCCGCTTGCCGCATTCTGATTTTAGATAATATTCTTAGAGTGTATATATAACAAATAATGACATTATTGATGCAGAAACTGCCTCGTAAGGTTTCATACGTTAAAAACAGTAAACATTTTCAGAAAAAACATGTAAATTATTGTTAACATGCCTCAACTACTTACTTGAGTCTGAAAATCAAATCATTTACCTCTCGTGATGGATTTCATTATGCTAGAAATTCTGCTGTCTTAAATTTAAGCTAGCTATGTATTTATGTAAGGTAAACAAATTAATTTTGGCTTTAATATTAAAAGAATTCTAATAACTAATTTCTTTTATCATACTTTACACATATTACTTGCCCTGAACTTTTTCTCGTTAAAAATTACGCTATCTTGAGTTTAAGATACCGGGGTCATCATACACGCAAAAAAAGTATATACCTAGAACTCGCAATTTTATGCCTGGCACAGGCATATTTTATTATTAATTTTATTATTAATAAAATATATTAATATTTTATTATTAATAAAAAGCATATGTAGGGTTAATTTAGAGATATTTTCCTCTTGTTTCAAACTTTCGCACTCTGGCATACCAGTATTATTGGCCGCGCCTAGATAGTTTTTGTGTGATCAATTTTAATTACAAAATACTAACAAAATCGTTTTTGCTGTGAAAAAAGTTAAAAAATCGTTAAATGCCAGAAGATATTTTTTGTTTACTTCCGACTTTCACCCGCCAGAATGAGAGAGCTGAGAAACTGGTTTCGGAAGGAGCCCTGTTTGTTTAACTATCGTTGTTTCGACCCGAAATTGCCCAAAAATGGGTTTTCTGCAAATTTACACTCGCCAAGTTTCGCAGTAGCGTACACACACGTTTGAAAATACAATCGTGGAGATCGGTATTCGTGGGGAGATTAACGAGCCGGCAAAAACGACTTTCCTCAAATATATTTTGCGGAGCGCGCGTTTCGTCCGTTTAAATGACAGTGTTCAGCGGCCAAAAAAAGCCGCGCCGGCGAAGTCGAATCCGAAACTTTGCAGTCGCCTTAATTTATTGGCGCCGTGTAAACACGCGGTTAAGGCGTTCCAGACGGAAGTATTCATTACGCGGCGATAAATTTCGGATCGCATTTTTGCGACTCACGTCCGCGGTTCGGAAATGAGCAGCCGTTAATTTTGGATATTGTTGCGCGCGCTATAATTAGGTTGCCGGCAAATCTGAGAATTTATCAAATAATAACGCGACGCGCGATTATTTACCGCGTTACGTAACGAGCAAAAACTCCCGTGATTCATGTTGCATTACTTTCTGCTGATCGAAAATGAAGCACGATCAATTATTCAGTTACGGGGGTTATATCGACTCGCTCCGGCAAACTGATTTTTGCCTCTGTCATGGCCGGAACTCGCCAAGTCGAGTGTGTTCCGCCAAACCCGTATATAAATAACAATGTGCTATAACGGTTACTGCACACTAAAAAATGGAACCCTGATTCAAGATATTTCACTTGAATCAAGTATATAATATTCTCAAAAGTACTGAGAATACAGTAGTTTCAAGTGAAATATACTTGTTTCAGACTAAAATATCCCTAGTAAAAATTGCGAATATGCTGTGATCAGGGCCTGATCAGGATACCACATCACCTGATCAGAAACTCATCAGGCATCCATATCAGGCCCTAACTACCGATGTTGGAATTTATGTGGGCATGATGAGGAATCCTCATCAGACGCATATTGTGCCGAAAAAAATATAATGACTGAGACGAGAATTGAACCGTCGAAGCTCAGTTTGTAGTCTTCTGACTTGTCCCCGAACTATTGGAACATTATATGTATGAGTAAATGTGATGTGAATATCATTCTACCAGGTTATGATGTGACTTGCCTTATCATAACCTTATGACGCCCTGATCATGTTAGCCTCATCCAATGATGTGGAATTCTAACCACATCATTGGATGATCAGTTTTTCTGATGAGGTCCTAATGTAGCATGCCACTGAAGGGGTAGGCCACATCAGGGCCACACCGATTCCAACCGTTACATTCGACTCAATGCCTCACTGGAATACGTCATAAGGGCCTCGTATGGTTTTGATCAGGAATCCTTTGATCATGTTTGCCACGTCAATTCCTGATAAGGCCCACACGTCTGATGTGGCATGCCATATTATATTTTGCTACTAGGGTAGTTGGGAGCATTTAGAATTTTTTTTTCAGTGCATAAAATATGGATGGAACCCAAGTTTTTCGGTATACGCCGATATTGAACGAGGATGATCAAATAATGACGTCTACCGCAGTACTGTGCGGCTCTAGGTATAATTAAAGAAATTGCCGTATAAAGTTTAGCGTTGTATTTAACAATCGTGCGAGGTGTTTGAGACTGCCATTATGATTCGGTTGGACTCAACACGTGCGTCTATTTTATTTTCGCAGAAACGTACTCGCGAACGCGACGAATAAGTTTTGCGGCAACAAATGTGGAAACGGGAAGCCGCTCAAGTGTTTCCCGCGACGGAATAATTGTGTTGACTTCGGTAGATCGATCGAAATGAGCTGATTCTTATGCGACAAGTTTGCCTTCCGTTATATCGATGTCAATCGAAATACTTTGGTAATGCGCCGTTCAATTGGCTATCAAGTGGGTAATGTTTCGGCGGATAGGAAAATTTGATATTAATGCAATTACGATATATCACATCCGATCGATGGAGATATGTTGTATTGGATATCAACTGTGATGAAGGGATTTTAATTAATCAAGCTCAGCGTGTCCATTTAAGTTTATCACTGTAGGCCTATGAATATGGATATATTGTCTCGAATAAGATCGCTCCAGTATCCCCCATTCTTCATCAATTACGCGAGGCATTAACCTCAAACTAATAGCTTGAAAGCGGTCGCAAAATTGCTAATCTCAACATTTTTGAGTTTAGGTAGTAGTGAAACCAAATCTGAGAAAATTCACAGTAAAAATTATATGTTGAAGATTACGGTTATACTTCTTCTTATTACGTCATTTCAACAAAATCCTAATACATTCTGATATCTAGTTATTTTAAAATTAATTACTAAAATTGGAAAAATGATTTTCTAACAAATCATAATAAGTATGAGAGAATAGGAATTTCGCTTGTCACAATTAGGTTTACTGTCGGGGGAATTCAGCTTCCGCGGATTCGTAAATCATAGGTTAGGTTAATATTTGGTTTCTTGCTCGCCGATCGCCTGAAAATACTAGAACACCTTTGTTTTTGCGATTTTTATAAATTCTACTTTTCTTGTAACAAGGTGTGTGGAGAATATTTTCTGATTCACAGAATCAGACATCATCTTGGTTTAAAATGTCCTCTTCTGACAATCGGATTCAGCATTTCACAAGCGGATATTTTTAAGGATGTGAAAAACTCAAAATTATGTTGTGGTTAGAGTGCCTATATTATGCGGTTGGCGACTCTATTAGAAACGACTCTATTCTCACTGTCAGAAAATATTCAAGAAAATGTTTAATATAATATTAAAGATGAATACTATTTTTTGGATTTATTTATTCAAAGAAATTCCTCTTGATAAGTACTGACTTTTTTTATTCCGTCTTAAAATATACCGTTTCTAATGTACTTCTTGTCTGTTACTTAAAATACTTTTTTGAACAGTTTAGTCAATATGACACTACTTAAAAGATTGGAAAATCATTCTTATTTACAAAAAACCGATTGTAAAATATTTATCTTAAGCGTGTTAATGACAATGAAATTCTTGCAAACATATTTAGTCTACACATGCTGTAGAAGGCGGCGTCGATATCAATTTCATTAAATAATGGCCGTTCATTAGCTCGGATGCGAAAAAAGTGTCCCTTTTTGAGCCACGAGTGCGTCATGAATGAATCCTTTGACGTGCTAAAAAGGTCGAGAAGTTTCAATTACATCTTGACACATGTGTCTGCCGCGCATCGAAAATTCGGCCAGAAAAGAAGCCCGTGAAAAAAGGGTCATTCGCATAACTAACGCCGGCGACATCTGCGCTCAGCATGTCCGGGAAGAAAACTAACGACGAACTCTGGCGCGCGACCGGATGTCAGCCCGCGCGCTCGCCGTCATAAAGAGGCGTTTGAAAATATCGAATCCCCCGCGTGCTTCGGCGCGCGGCACGTATTCGCGTTTCGAATACGCGCGCAGAACGCTCCATCGCCATCCCGCGGGAATATTGTTAGCAAAATTAAAGAATTTTTTGTCGGCGCGCGCGGCGTATGAATAAAGAAAACGTGACTTTAAATTCATGAATATCGTGCACCGCGAAGAAAAGACAATGAAAACTGCGAATTGAAATACAAAATTGTTAATTTATACGCCGTACTGTCCGCGCAATAATAGCGCGATGATTTTTTATTACGCTTACTTCATTAGCGCGATAACACGCGAGGCATCGCTGAGCCTAATTGATCCGTACGTGGGCGAATGCAGTTTTTAATGCGTCGCGACGTATTGATGCATCGTTACATGGAATTAATTTTAGGTGCGTCAAATGCGAAGGCTTAAACATCAGAAACGTGACGCGAACGTGATCAGCCGAAGGGCTCGAATTGTTTCAGTTGTCGCGACGTCAACTTTCGTTGTGCGAATTCGTCAAATTGGTGCGTTGTTTATTTTTAGTCGAGAGTGAGGTTTTTGTTATTATTCTGCACCATTTGGTGTTTTTCATGTACAAATTGTATTGTAACATTTTCAAGTTGATATTATTTTAACGTGTTACATGTTTATTTTAATTTATCTATAGTGCGTGAATGCAAAGGTGGACCATCAATCCGGATCCAGATTTTAGGAGTTCAGAAAAAAACTGCTGAACAGTGAGAAATTGTTGCGAAATTTCAATAAATGTTTCTGCTGTCAAAGAGCAAGAACTGAAGTATAAAATGAACTTTGCTGTACAACTCACTTCAATCACTCTGTAATTTTTCATGCCTTTGTGAACTGATTTCCATTTTAACGCATAATTCTGTAATTTGTTCGGAAACAGTGTTCTCCGGGAATATAAGTACAATACTCAGACAGGTTTGCATCAAATGAAATTTCAATGTTAACGTACATTATTAAATTAACTAGTTTAACGAATATAATTGTCTTAAATTTGCAACACGCTGAGTTTTCACCAACAGTTCCGAGTTGAACGAAATCATAAACGACATAACAAAAGGTAATAAGTTAAATATTTTACTTTCACTCCGCGAGCGCCTGATTCTGCGCCTAGCAAGTGCCTCCATCTGGCGGCGCGTAGAACACCGCAACTTTCAATGCCGAATAAACTGATTTAGTCTACCTTTACCTTGCCACCAAATACGATTTGTCAGCACTACTTTCCTCATAATTTTAACAGCATTTCATCCGAACAAAATAGAAAAATCGGAAAGTCACTTATAAATCTATTTGCAGATCTTTAACGCCATAACTGATCCGTTTATAATGTAAAATTAACAACATCTCGAGGTTAGTTGCGTAAAAATCGTTGCTGAGGTGTAAAAAGAAAAGGAATTAATTTTCATGAACAATTACACGGGAAAGTTCGCCGATTTCCTTTGTTGTTTAATCGTAAACGTTGCTTCGGTCGCACAATGGCGATTTTTCCTGAAGGTTTTTGCCGTATTTCGCAAGGCTCGCGCTGAAAACATTTTTCCTCTAAAGTGTTTTGAAACGTCCAACGTACGCTTCGTATTCTTACGTCGTGCAAGCGATGGCACGGTGCGAGTGGTTACGACAGCGAGTCGAAGAAACCGGTTTTAACCGTTCAAGAACAACTCGCGCCATTGTGCGGTGTGTACGCTTCCTACGAGTATAGTACGCCAGAATTAGAAAGTGCAAGGAGCAACGCACTGGCGACTTCGTCTGCGCGAGTACTGCGTGACGCGTGGCTTTATTCAGCTGTGGAATCGCCGTCTTATTAGGCGAATAAAATACGCACTTACGTTTATCAACTAAGAAAGTGTAACGCGTGCCACTTTCCTATCCACGTAGAACGCGAATTGGTAGACCTAGTCGAACTTTCAATTTATCGCTAGCTCAATCATCGTTCGGAATATGTATTTTAGAAACGATTGTACCAGTGATCGAGTGGAAGCTATTTACATGTGCTCGTACACTTTGAAAAATAGCCTTTGGAGGTAAAAGTATGCGGGCTCAAAATGGAAATCCGCTTTTTCTGAAAAGAAATCATTTCGTTCGATTTTGTGCTTCGAAAAACATTTGTTGGGGCGTACATATTTTGGATATTTTTACTTAGACAACGAGATGAAATTTGCTTTGGAGCATGAATAAAAAGTTTTAACAAAAGTAACGGGTTTTCGCGAAATTAGAACATTTCAGTGCAAACTTGGGCTGTTTTTGTTCATGCTTCATTGCACAGAGATGTAATTAATTATTTTATTGTTGGTGGAAGAAATGATGCAAAATATAATCATGCGAATAATAGATAGCGAAAAATCGAAAACTTACGAAAAATCGCGTTTTAAGAGTAGCATAAAAATTATGCCCTCGTGAAAGCGTGTAACTCATTTTTATGACTCCTTTATATAAAGAATTTGTGACTTTGATGTATGATGCTTGAGGATTAAGATTACTCATTTTTCTCTGTCATCGGGATCTGAAATTTGATACATACATTTTCTCTGAAACACGCGTTTACGACAGTGCGTCAATTGCTTGTCAAAATAACACCGCAGTCAAAGGCATTATTTGCTCGCTCCATAAATCGAAGTCAACTCCGCGGATTTTGTATTGAAAAATCATAACCGACTGTATCGATCCAATCCTAATTCATTAAATCATGCCACCTCGATTGGTACTTTAAAACCTTGCCACCTCGGTTGGTGCTTTAAAAACATGTCACCTCATTTGATTCTAACAAAACCATGCCATCTCGGACGCTCTCCTTTTTTTAAATATTAAAAATATTTAATATTTTTAATTAATAACATTTACCCTTCACGGTGACGTTGAAAGAAGGTTGAATCAACGTTGACAGAGGGTTGAAGTGACGTTGAAAGAAGATTGAATCAACCCTGTGACAACGTTGATTCAACCTTATTTCAACGCCCTTTAATAATATTATTAATTCAAAATATTAAATATTTTAAACTAGGTATGATTAATATAAATCAAAATAATACACATTTTGATTCGAATTACAACCGCCGAGGTGGCATGGTTTTCGCCAACATCCGAGGAAGAATGGTTTTCGACGCCAGCGTAGAGTATTGCCAACCTACAATCAAAGGAAAAAAAGAGCGTCCGAGATGGCACAGTTTTATAGCACCAAACGAGGTGGCATATTTTTAAAGCACCAACCGAGGTGGCATGGTTTTAAAGCATCAATCGAGGTGGCATGGTTTTCGTCTCGGGTGTCGAAATGTATAATCGTGTTTCACCTTAACCGTGCACTAATACGTTTCACTATCGATCAACCCAGTAAACTTGCCCTAAACTTTCAAATGCGGTATCCAGATACGAATTTCTTCCGCTACTTTCTGACGTTTACATTATTATCGCTCAGTGTAATATTATTAATTATCCTTATTAAAGTTATATCGCAACTATTTTCTAAAAATATTAGATTCACGATAAGAATACAATCTCAATATTCAAAAACTTATGCGATATCTTCTGAGAAATAGAACTTCTTTAATGAGAAACAAAAATCTTTAACGATATCATTATCATTTTGATACCGATCAAAAGTATTCTTATTATAAATGGATTTTATGTGAAGTGGATTTTTTTTTAATAAGTATTCTATCTTTACGTGTAAGAAGAGAGGGTAATAAGAGTTTAAGAGAGTGTAAGAGAGTGTAAGGAAGACAGTGTAAGAAGAGAGAAAGAAAAACTTGCTGAAAATAATTTGGTTCAATTGACGTCCTCTTTAAATAAAAAAAGTTTATTTTAATAATTATTGTTATATGTTTACATGAACTGTTCAAATTCCTAACCTGTAACAGTCATTTGTAAAACAATAAAATTCAGAATTAATTCTGGTAACGATGTTGGAGATTAAATGTTTTAAGACATTTGATGTTAAAAGTAAAAAAAATTAAGTTTTTTTATTATTTATATTTTTTATAAAGTTGAAATGGGGTCGTATTTGATCAGATGTTTTTAAATCTAAAGTCAGAAAATGATCAAAATCAGATCTAAACCCATTCCATTTAGATGGTTTTTCATGTTTTTTGATACAGGTTATTACACTGCAAAAAATCTTTATAAATACATTGGTTTCGTGATTTTCATTAATAGTTTATTAACCAAACTTTTTCATAAGTTTATATAATTCGTTTTATGTATTATAAGACTAACTCAGTACAGTAAATCGGTACCTATTTTATTTACATTACTTTGTATACTACTTATTCTAACTATATACATGTATTGGACAGTTGCAAGTATTCGACTATTAAAACTGCTTTGTATCATTTTACCTAAAACTCGCCTTTTACTGTAATAATATTATGGTTGATTTTCCAAAGAAATGTTTTGACGACGAGAGTATAACTTTCGAGAAGATGTTATTGTTGCCGTAGAATGAAATATTCTTGGAGCAATAACAAATAAAAAATCTAATTATAAATAGAATATTCCTCGTATTATTATATTGCTGATTTGGTAGGTATCTCAAATTAACTTTTGAATCTTCGAACTTTTTTTCAAATATATTTCAATATAATGTCATATTAAACAAAGAAGTTCTTCTATTCGTCAGTTTATAACCAATAAGAAATTCATTTAAAATGATACAACAAATATATTTTATTCGTATACTTTATATTAGAATAACCGCATTTAAACTCCAAGCTCTTCAAGTTGCTCAAACTTTGAAAAGTTTAGACTTCAAATGAAATTGTTTTATTGCTATTTATTATTCGATAACATTTCTCGTTAATCCGTATTGGTTAAGAGGGAATACCACCTTCAACAGCAAAAAGAAGACAATTTTCATAATTTTTTTAGACTGTTTAAGTGATTGAAATGAACTGCAGTCTTAGTAGTTTATTTCATATTTATTGAACTTCAAACTATATAATTTACAAAGTTTTTTTATCAGGTAGAACAAAAGATAGAGGGCGCCAAAGTTTAATCCTCCGATTATGTATCGATCATTGACGGACATCACAGCAGTCACACCCTGTCATCAAGAACAAAATTGGAAACAAAATCATTTTATGAACAATATAATGCTTTCGAATACGTAGCGGGTTGTTATTTTTTGGTTTTGAAGAAATGTATGCTTCTTTAAACAAAAGGTGCTATTTTTGGGGTTGCTCATGTAATCGACTAGGAAAACAAATTATCAATCGTAGGCAAAAAGACTACACGCAAAAAAATATATACCTAGAACCAGAGTTGCCAGATTTGGGCGAAAAATCGCCCAACGAGAGAAACACACTTATGTATATAAACACAATAGAGTGAGACGGATTTTTGTTTACTGGCAACTCTGCCTAGAACTCGCATTTGTATGCCTGTTACAGGCATAATTTATTATTAATCGTCATAGAATGATTCCCGAACCGTAGAATGCCTATGCCAGGCATACTCGTGCCTGACGAAAGCATATGCAGGGTTAATGTAGAGATAATTTTCTGTTGTTTCAAACATTCGCACTCTAGGAATACCAGTATTATTGGCAGCGCATAGATCTTTTTTTGCGTGTACTTGAAAAGAATATATAATTTCACGCAAGAAACGCCTAACAGCAAGTCATTTCCGTGGATATTGTTGGGATGTCTGCCAATTTGAAAACCCGTGTGGAAAAAATTAGTACGGAAAAAGTATGGCAGGGAGCTGGCAAACCTTCAGGCAAGTATCACGCAAGGGTCGGCAAGAAGATGGCAATGATATGGCAGGGAGGACATGAGGCTGGATCATCGCGAGCCATACTATTGCCATACTGTCGCCATATTGTTTGCCATACTATTCACTCTTAAAAATATCGATTTGATACAGTTGGAATCCGGCTGTTACAGATGGATATTCTTATCAAT
>JABFPB010000434.1:0-39006 GCA_022817645.1 Ceratoteleas bidentatus
CGTTTTAATAAATCCCACCCCCCCCCAACCTCACCCCCTTGAACTGGCGGACAAGTAGGTTCAATAATTTAGAGCCGTTGGGGGGTGGGGGGCGCGGTACAAGGCCAAATATGTGAAAAAACACCGTTTTTGATCATTTTGCGCCCTCTAGCTTTGGGTTTTTAAGTGTTCCGGGTGTATATACGGCTTTGTACAAACATACATTCCCAAATAACATTGTTCTCATTATATTTCAGTCAATATTAAAAAAAATTTCGTTTCAAAAACGCTTCATTTTTCAGCCCCATTAATTTTTTTGCTTTTTTCCGCGATTTTACGAAATTACCATCGAAAACCATACAAAACCATGGAAATTTCCCACGGTCTTCCGTAGATATCTTTGTTTTGCGTTTTTCCGCGGTTTTACGAAATTTCCGTCGTGTTCTGTAGTTATAACTTTTTTGCGTTTTTCCACAGTTTTACGAGAGGACACAGCACGTTTCTTATCGAAATCCGGTTTCGGTTATACTGGCTCATTTTTAGATATTTTGTTCCTTTCATATTTCAAAAAATGAGCCAATTTAACCGAAACCGGATTTCCATAGGAAACGTGCGGGGTCCTTTGCATCGAAAACCTTAGAAAATGATGGAAGGTTCCCCCGCGATCCGTAGATATAAATTTATTGCGGTTTTCCGCGGTTTTACGAAATTGCCACCGAAAACCTTAGAAAACGATGGAAATTTCCCTCGTGTTCCGTAGATATATTTTTTTTTCGTTTTTCCGCGATTTTACGAAATTTTCATCGAAAACCTTAGAAAGTGATGGAAACTTCCCATGCGTTCCACAGATATGTGGAAAACGATGGAAATTTAATGTTTCCCACGTGCTCCGTATATATCAATCTTTTGGCGTTTTTTTTTCGATTTTGCGAAATTTCCACCGAAAACCATAGAAAACGATGGAAATTTTCCACGTCTTCCGTAGGAACAAAATTTTTTTAATTGTCCGCGATTTTACGAAATTTCCATCTAAAACCTTAGAAAACTATGGAACTTTCCTTCTGTTTCCGTTTTTTGAGAAGGAATTATCTGTTGTTTTCCTAAGAAATTGCCGCGCCACATTTCATATAGTTCCTTAGTTTTCTGCTTACTACGGAACTGTAAGGAACTTTTAACACGGGATATATTTCTCGAACACTTGAATCTTAACTTTAGGCAAAACGTTTGTCGAACATCCCGAATCAACGGTTTTAAATGGACATTTTGTAGTCGCATGTTTTACATCCGGGTGTTTCCAAAATATCTGGCTTTTCATAGCACCTGCAGTCCGAAATAGCAATTCATTTTTGCAGTGATTTGAATATAGAAACTTTAGTACTCATCTTTTTTCAAATGATAATAAATATGAGAATGGAAGTCACTTTGCACAGATGCTGTATAATGACAGCTCTGATAAGCACATGAAAACATTGTCCCACTAAATTTTAAACAAAAAACGTTATAAATGCATAAATAAATTAATATGATACCTGTATTAATTTAATGCCAATAATTCCCCATTTGTTTCATTTGTATCGCGCCGCGTAAACGTGTTCCGAAAACAAAGACGCGCGCCGACACCGCATACCCCTGCGACTATCGAACGTACCGAGCTTCGAGTCGAGCAACGTATTCGGCCGCTGCGCAGCTAGATGGCGTCGCCACGGCGTCACTAGCAAATGTACCAACTTTTTGAAAGCTTAAGAATAAAGCTCCTGCATGATCTCGACAGCTTCTGCTCGAGTCGGCAGTCAACTTGCCACTTGACAGATAACCTCTTTTTGTCTGGGAATTTCTTCCCGAAATCTCCCTTCCCCATTTTTTATCCCTTTGGGGTAAGAATCCGCCGAAGGCATCGGCTCCAGCCGATTATTCCGAAACCCACCGCCGACCGGCATTTTCCTTCCGGAGCTCTCGACACCGATACCCAGCACGGACCTTCCCCGCAGCTGCTTGACCAGACCAATAATGTCGCTGACGGATTAGCGTTTTCACCCGCTGATCTGGTTGCCGAGCTCCAACCTAACCTCAAAACACTGTCGTCGCAGACGAAACGCGATTCACCCGCAGTTCTGGACTCCGTCTCCCCCCCCCCTCTCTACGACATTAGTCACCGACGGATGTCAAATATGTACAAATTCCAAGCCAGCACTTTCAGACTGAAAAGTTGCAACTAGTTCCTTGAGCAGTCTTTCAACGAGTTCCTTTTAACGAGGTACGAAAGCCTGCAAATTAAATTAATATATTAGTTATTATTATAAAAATACATGAAACACTTGTAAAGGTATTTTAAAGTCTTTTGAAAATTATACCTCACTTTGTATGGATATTATATTCCAGTAGACTCAATCGCGTCAGATCTGAAACAAAGAAAAACAAAAGATCATTGTTTTTTAACAGTTTATTTCACTGATATTTTATTAATCGTAATCCAATCATAAAAGCATGCCTCAAATGTGTCACTTTGAAAAATGATACATTTGAGGTCATGAAAACTGTTTTCAATACATTAGGTATTTCGTTTGAATGTTAACATCTTTTGTTCTGTCCTTGCAATCGTATAAAGTGGAATTAATCATGGTCAATCATTTATATTTAACCCTTTCGATCCCGAACTTTTTATATTGCTGAAAATAATTTTTCTTGTCTATCACTGTTTTGTATTATAAAATCTATAAACTTTCTAAATAAAACACTTTCTATAAAGCAACGATGGGAGCGAAAGGGTTAACAGACAGTGACATCAGCAATTATGAGAATTAAATAGTACTTACTTTTTGGGTAAACATTCAAATCTTCAACAGGATGTTTTGTCTGATCATAGCTACGTGCCACCAGTACCAACGCAACAAATAGAAACTGTCGTAGGTTTGAAATAGCGCTCAGCACGGCTGTCAAATTGGTATAAGTCGACAATTCCAGTGAAACAATGTAAATGTCCAGTGGAAACTGTAATTTTCCAATGGACGCTGGATTTTTTCAGTGAACGGTGTAATTCTACAGTGGATATTGGAAAATTCCAGTATTCACTGGAATTTTCGAGTATTCCTGGAATTTTCCTGTGTATTCAATGGAAAACGGTCTACCAGTTTCCATTATTTTCTACACACACTGTAGTTATGGTTTGCATCCCTGTTCGAATTCGTGGAATTCGAATTCGTCTAAGATTCAAATATAAGTACTTGTACTAGTTAATAACTCTTTTTAATATTGAAATAAAATGTATTTACTTCGGATTAATTGTTCATATTTAATTTCGAAGCGAATGTTATCTTCAATGAAAAACTTTTGATAGAAATTCTTATTCGTGTAGATATTTATTTTTCTACTGCAAAACATGATATGTGCGATGAAATATTAATATATTTCAAGTAAGTTTGAAATATTTACTTGTAGAGGGCAGAATTAGGTAGATCATATGTAATGAGATTAGTGTTACCGACAGAGTTGGATTCCGGCATTATCGGATAACGATGATTATGATGAGGTATAACGACATGGTAACATCTCGTAACAAGTGAACGTCGATAAATATTTCCAAGCATGCATTTTAATCAATCATATTACAACTTTGAAATTATTATAATAAATAATATACATGTTAATATTTAATCTCGTGCTCAAATTTACATAAAATTATTTTAATGTGTATTTTTATGAAAATAATTACATGAACTCTAAACAAAAATTTATTTAGAACAAATAAAACCACAACTGGTCAGTTTATAGGCTGATTATAAAACTTTATTTTGTTTACAGATATAAATGTATCGATCCAAGAAATATAGCCGCATGGACAGTGTTAGAAGCTTTGCCAGATGAACTCTAGATAGCAATACTAGGCTCGCAAAGCTATGAGTTTACTCCTGGCGTTCATAAGAAATCAGGTAAAAGCGTTTTTTGGCAAACTTTAACTATCATCTAAATTTTAATTGATTCGTCAACTCTAAAACAAGAGTTTTATACATTTTGTTATTAGATCTTTTATATGGGCCATTCTCAAATATATTTAATGTTCATTTTGTATTAGAGTCAAGATTGCAAAGTTATATTTATATGATTTTTTTCATAACCTATTAAAATAGGGCCCAGAGTAGAGTGGGGTAAAAAAGCCGTGGTGTAAAAAAGACATTCAATTTCCCATTCCAATGCACGAACAGAATTCGTCGACGTTCATAATGTTGATTCTATTAGTTAATGCCCAACTTTTTTTCATGATTTGACAACTAACCGTACAAAACCTGAATGGTTATAACCTCATTTGTGTATGTGACATAGTTTCAAAAATATTTTCGCTGTATGTGAGGCTTTCAAAAATACATTTAAATGAACATATTCATTTACAGTAGAAATTCATGCTGAAAACGTGTATGAACCCCATTTTTCAATGCTATTATTCAGTTGCAAGTTTAACGTGGATTTTCGAAAAATTGTATGTTGGGGTAAAAAAGCCACACACTTGTTTGAGTGGAAAAGCTTTGTATTTACGTACGGTAACATTTCGGCCCTATTGATGGGTAGAAACTTGTCTATTTTATCCCAAGGTAAGATATCTTTCTTACTGGTAAGTACAAAAAATTTTCAGACATTTTTACTTCGATATAAAATTCAGGCAGGTAGGGGGCAGGAAGGGGTCGGCGATTAGGATTAATGTAGGGGGACGCAAAAAGAAGTCGGAAAAGTGAGGAGGAACACTTAGAAGAAAATTAGGGGTCACGGGTGGGGAAAAAAGTAGCGTGGCTTTTTTACCCCAGGTGGGGTAAAAAGTTTACTGCGTCACAGTACGAAATTTAATTGTGTAATTGTACAATGAAATATTTTCATTTGTAAACATGGGTAAGTACTATCAAAAAAACGTTAATTGAAATGAACTTTAACATCTTTATCTGCTTATCTAGGAATCCGACATTTGTGAATATACGTAAGTAGTATAAGAAACGTCAACGTTAATAAACATTTGTGTTTAACTCTTTATCTACGAACTCAAAATCTGTAAACATGGGTAATTGGTACGCAAAAAATGTCAACCTATATAAATACTTTCTTTGTGAAATATTCATCTACTAAATTGTGTGTGTCAGTACACAACGTTGTCCATGAACGTTTCGTTTTGCTGTATAAGCCGTACGTAAAGTTTGTGCCATTTAATAAAGGAAGAAGAATATCTACGTTGAAGTAGCAATTATCAAGGTAAGTTTTAACACGAAGGAATAATAAAATCATACTCGTACCGCATACTTTTATTTCATTACAAAAATTTAATAAATCGCCGGAAAACGTATGTAAATGTGTTAAATGCATCCATTAACACAAATCATTTGATTGATTTTGGAGTTTGAATAAATTAAGGGGACCGTCTGGGGCTTGATCAAAACAGATTTTTTGATGAATTTTTTTTCATTCCATATTCTAACTTTGATATGTGCTCTATAATATGGATTTAAATAATAAAACACGTAGAAACTGTTATTTTTCATGTTTTCGAAAGATTTTTAGTGATTGTCAGAGAACTTCTTACTTTGAACGCGATTATCTGGAAAACTTTTTTTGCAGAAATTCTTAACTTTATAAAGTTAAAGATACACGAATTTTGATCCTATTTTTATGTAGTTTATGTTAAAATGTTTAGAATTTAATGCTGAATAGATTGGACAGACAGAATTTTGATTGTTTAATTTGAAAAAAGTTATTCATGTTAATGTAAAAAAACTCGAAAAGAGCCCTATTTTTGGCCTGTTTGTGACATTCTTTCATAAAGTCGTGGATTGCAAAAAAAACTATAAATGCTATCAAAATTTTGTCTGACATATTTGTTCAAAACTGAATTCCGAACATTTTGGCGCAAACTAAATTGAAATTGAATGAAAATTGGTGTACCTTTAACTTTTTAAAAATGCCCTATATTTGATTAATTATTAACAAATATATAATTTGTTTTAACTTTTTTGCAACAAACGAGTAAACTTTTGTTATCTATCCATTGATAGCTCTTTGCAAAACAAATTTCATCAAAATCGGTCGAATAGTTCAGATTTTAGCCATTTTACCAGACGGTCCCCTTAATTGATGAAATGTATACTTTGCTCAAGATAATTAAGTTTTCCACTTGAGAACAATTTTTCGACAAAAGATTTTCTGTTTAAATCGAAATTTAATAAAAAATGTCAAATTATTATTTCAACCAATTACTAAGATGTCCCAATTCTGATTCTTACATTGTCAGAATCATCTTCAATATCCTCCTCCCGGTTGATTTTTGGTTCCGCCGGTGGACGCTGGTGGCACAGCAAATCGAACAAGATCAAACTTCCCAACGAGTGTCCTCCAACGTATATTCCACCACTGAAATCTGGATTCCGGTCGTTGAATAGGGCAAAAAGTCTGTTCAATTCTTGACCCACTGTTTGCATGATAGTTTGACAGAAGATCGGACTGGTGTAGAAGAGTATGTCTAGGAGAGTGTCGTTGGTGAAGTGTCGCAGTTTCGGAATGCTTTTTAAGGTGATGGATTTGAGTTTGATGTCGATGCCAGTGTCTTCGGAGTGTAAGGTGGCATGCCAAGAGATTGGCAGGACTTCGATCCTGTGGACCGTTCCTTGTTCAGAAGCAGTACGGTAATGCGACTGCATTAATTGTAGAGAAATGCTACGGAAATCGTCAACTGCAAAAGAAGAAGAGAAAACAGTTAGAAAATTGATCTTACTGTTCAATTATTTAATTTCTAAAATGTTTGTATACTATTTTTGAATACTAAATAATATTTTTCACCGATAGGGAAATTGGTCAATGTAAACCCAGACGTTAATCAAAATATACTCACCAACTTCTTCGACTGACCGAAATTTCAAATCACAGACGCTACCGATACCATGAACTAAGAACAATAAGTGATCTATTTTTTCCGGCTCTCCATCTTCAATGTGAAATTCATCGACGCCTCGTTTCACCATTCTAGGTCTACCACTTGTACCCTGTAAATATCCACTATCCTCTGAATCCTGGGGGGATCAGGGTCCAATGAAATGTTTGTGTCATATTGAAGGCACCGCAAATTTTAATCCTTACAGATTAATTAAGACTATACATTCATAACTACGTTCTTAGACCAAGCTAGTTCATAGAAACGAACCTACACATTTGTATGCAAATATTTACATTGATTTCAAATGTTTAAATAACTGAATTTTACACTTTGTCAATTTGTCAATTTTTGTGAAGCTTAATGAATTGACAGTTGATACATAGGCGTTAAGCGAATAATTGAATAATACATTAAACTAAACTATTTCAAGATCATCACCTAAGAAAGGAAAGAAACTAGCATAGAGTGAAAAATGGTCAGTTACTGAAAGTAATGCAGAATGTATGGCCTTTACGGTGCTTCGAATACAGAAAAACATATAGATGCCAATGATTTGTGCGTTTTTTAAAAACATTTTCAAATTGTTTCATTTCATTATGTACACTGAGGAGAATCATTTTCAAATCACAAAGTCTATCTTTATTGTTGTACTTATTTTATATCTAATGGTTTAATACAAATTTATTATTACTGTTTCTCTGTACATCACGGGTACGAAATGTATATGAAGAAAAAGGTATATCATCGTTCATAATGTATTCTTAATATGAGAAAATGAAAGCTTAGTAGCTAAATGTAAATCACAGGACAAGGAACAATGACAAATAATACTAAAAGATGAATTTGTGCAAAAAAGTTGTCATGAGTGAGCAATATCGACTTTCTTGCATTCGTGTCAAGAGGAACAAGATAATCTTAAAATGTCAAAAACATAGACGTGCATGTGAGATAATTAGTTATTTTGGATGGACAAAAACATGTACATTCATGAAACAAGGTTGCTTAGTAGATTAAAAAAGCCTTAAACAAATATTACTCCTAGATAATAAATTACTTATTATACATTATAAAAGCTGTATTTAAATATAAACCTTTTATATAATTTAATCAAAAAAATTCCTTATTAAGGGTTTACGTCTTCCCTGAAAGATACCAAAAAATTGCAGCCACTCTGGCAATGTTTTTCAAGAAAAGAAAAAGAGGAAACCATTTATGCTTCCACAATGTCAAAAGTTGCAACTTTTTAAACTGTTTTCAGGAAATCTCCTCTTAAGTTTCAGTCAGTATTCAACTGTAATTGCCATTGACATTCAACTACTTAAAGCGATTTAGTAGTTATTAATTTATTCAATTAAACGCTTATATAGGTTTATATTTAAACCAATTTCTTTAGGTGTAATCTACAAATTGACAAATATCCAAAACTCAAAAAGTAAGTCAACTTACCACACTGGCACCCCAAGAAGTGCCTAAATCAGGTGTGCTTGGCTGCAAATAATGCACTTGCAACGTGGGGCTGTGCAAAATAATATGTTCCCCATTATTCAAATCCACCTTTCTGTTCCAATAGTTACTCGAGCACGCCTGTTTGTACTCTTCCTCCAGCCTAGTGGCGACATTTTCCTCGTAAGGCGAGTATCTCGCATCAGTGGCTCCTTTCCAGAACCAGGAACACCTCCTGACTTCATTCGAATCCTCCGTCCAGTAAACCGGCGACCTCTGGCGTCGCAATATATCAACGTCATAGCGACCGCCATCTGTGGGCACGCGGGTTTCCGGACTAATGTCGCTTGAATTGTGGATTTCCTCCAATTTCAAGCTGTCTTGCATCGAAAACGGTCGCCATATCACTTTCGATTCTACCTCTTTGCGATAGAACCAATGGTGGTAAACAGGTCGGTACTGCATTCGTCTTTCTGTTGTACCAGCAGCCTGAAACGAAAATAATCATTCAGTCACTTATCGGAAGAGTTGATCCTGAGTAGAAAAAAATAAGACCAAATTTGGAATAATTTGGTCTTATTTGATTGCTTAATGTTGACAAAACTCACTAAATTCTGTAAACTCGGGGGAACAGTGTCAGGTGATGATCGATTATTGAAACTATTGACGGACATCTGTGTGGGGCTTAAAGTAGCTGAGCCGGTTGGTTCTGGCACTGGAGGCACCATTAAATTGTCGCTTTGCAGGTTGAATGTAGCAGTCACAGGTGGCTGGAATATCTGCGGACCGGTCAAATTGGTGTTCTGGAATTGACCTGTGTAAAAGTGGGGCACTGGGCCAAACGGAGCATTGGAAGAGAAGAAATGCTGCGAGTCCGGTGGTTGCGCGAAATCACCGGTCGGTAAATTCAGATCCGATTTGCTTTGAACCGGCTCGTCGAAGAAGCTGCTGATAAGCGGAGCTGGCTGCACGGGCTTAGTATCCCTCGGTACTTGTGCAAATGGCCTTTCATTCAAATTAATCTCGGCTAATTCGTTGCCCGGCTTGTCTCCTCGTTCAACACTTGTCTTTGCTGTCTCTAGAGTATTTGTATTGGTATTTCCTTCTCTTGTCGGGACAAGTGGGCTGTGGACACTTGTGAACTGTGGTTTCGCAGTATTCAAATTCGAGCTGGTTTCCTGCTTTGCATATGTTGGTTCTTCTCCAAAGTAATTTGTGAAAGAGGATGCCTGGAGGTTGCCAGAGCTGGGTTGATGAGTCGTTGGTGGAGATAAAGGCTGTTGATTTATAGGTGGATTCACTGGTTTAGATGCACAGCTGTAAGTTGCAGGCACAGCAAACGGTCGCTGAATTGATGATGAAGATGATGACTGGAGTGCAGAAGTGAAGAGTGTTGGTGGAGAAGAAGGTGATTGCAGTGCTGGCGGGTTTACAGGTTGTAAACTGGGATTGTAAGACAAAGCTTGTTGACTAGCCAACGGGTTTACTGCCAACAAAGGTACAGCGTTCTGATTAACAGATTGACTTGGAGGTTCTGGGTCGGGTTTATAAACTGGCACCGAAAATGCCTGTCCAGTGATGGGAGGTTTCGCGAAACTAAGTGGAGAGGTGCTATCAACTTTCTGCTGGATTGGAGTACTGTCGAAGAAGTTGTGAGCCAACGGGACAGAGTTTGGAATTTGCTCAAACGGTTTAAGGTCAGATTCAGATTTTTCTACACTCTGATTAGCTGACTTGGTTGCAGTGTCTGCAGCAACCGTATCTTCCTTCCTTTCGGCGATCAAGTGTTCCAATTTCTCCGTCACTTGCTCTGCTGATATCGGTGCAAAGTTTTTCTCGGAGTTCAAGCTAGCCTGCGACAATCCAGGCGTATTTGCGTTTTCAAAGTACGAAGTGACGTTATTGTTTCCAGACGGCGGTTGACTGGTAGGTCGGTAGTTGCTGAACCCGGAAAAACTAAAGTTGGCTGGAGTATTCTGGGGAGTCGCTGGCTCTACGATTTGGCCTGGGATGGACTGCGGCTGAGACAGACTGTGACTAGTTGCATTGACGGGACTGCTGCGGAAAGAGTCCTGGCGGGAATTGGTCTGGGCCGGGGATGGACTTGCGCTTAGTAGAGGGCTTGAAACTGGATTATCAACTGGAGAGATGAGTGGAGGTGGTGCTCCTGGCACGAAATATGACTGGGTTGGTGGTGGTGGCTGATATTGAGGGAACACCGAGCTTGCTTGCTTGTTTGTGGTTGCAGTTAAATCTGGCGGTGGAGCGTACTTCAATCTACGTTGATTTCCGAGTCTGTAAGACCCTGGTCCAGATCCTGAAACGTTCCAGTTATTTGATGAATAATTCTTTAAGAATACCCTGAGTGGATACAGAGTGGGTAGTTTATAGGTGATTTAATGTAAGTCAGGTCACCTCCACTTGGTGGCAAAGTAGTGACAGATGGCGCTTGCAGTGGCGGTGCTGAATTCGTTACAGATGGTGCAGATGGAAAGGAACTAGGCGAGTAGAATGGCTGAGAGGAAGGTTGATTGCTTCCTTGTGAATTGTACGGAGAATTCGTCCCTGAGACTGAAGTTTCCTGGTTAGTTGGAGTTCGCGGTGGTTCGGTTTTATTTGTCGATAAAGATAAATTGGGGAATGACGACAAGATTGATGTGAAGTAACTCTGCTTCGGTGGCTGGCTTGGTGGTGGCTCCTTGGCTTCCTCCGCGAGAGAGATTGGGACGTTTCCTGTAGGACCAAGTGTCGCATCAGCTTGACTTTGTCCTATGAAACTGTCCACTTCACCCTTTGGAGGATCATTTTCTGAAATATCAATTGCTTATTTTAGAAAACGTTTTATAAGAAATATTTTCGTTCTGAAAACAATATTAATGATATATTTTTATCTGTAAAGTTGCATTTCAAAAATCCAACAGCCAGTAATCCCATTTTATCATTTATGATAATATCGAAAATTGCACAAATGACGGTAACTGCCCTTGAAACCGATGGCTGGGTAATTTCTATTAGCCAATGCGTAACCTGAATTTCCTCTCAGTCATTTTTATTCAGTCAATATTTGAGAACTAGTGTTTGGTTTCGAATTCACTGATGACGTACGTGAAAAATCCAAAAATTATAATAATATCTGCTTGAGATCATCCACTGCATTATCTTAATTTTATGTGCATACAATATATAAACAAATGTATAAAATTATTCAATTTTCAACGAAAAAAGGAGTTCTTAATTGCAAAATCAATGAAATATGTTAAATATAAAGTTTTCAGTTTTACACACATTATTAGATAGACATTTTGAATATTAATGTCATTGGCAAATAATTAGACGAAAATCGATATCGTATTTGAGTAGATTTGTATTTAAAAAAGGATAATAATGTTACCTATGACACGGACATATCTTATAGATACTTGGTTGAAGCAATGACGTGATTGTACAATCCCAGAGGGAAATTTACTTTTTGGTTCTCAATACTGTAATCCGAAACGCGCGCTTATTATCTTTTGTAAACGAAACTGAGTTCTTATAAGCAGGTGCCTAACAATGAATGACCAGTTAGTTCACGATGGCAGTGTCATCGAGTGTTAGGTTCTTTTTTCCAATGGTGTGTTTCGTGCAAGTTTTTGGATTCAGAAGTGCTTCACTCAGTTTGGAAAAGTATTTGAACAATGACAACAGCCAAATCAACGGAGTCGAGCAATTTAACGTTGGGGATGTCAAATGTTGGAGGTTTGCTTTAGACCAAGAAATTTAATAATTAAATGCTCTTTTAAATTTCATGTAAATTGTACCGATGTGATTTTATGTTAACATCAAACTAACAAATTACATAGTAAAATAGTAATTTTTCGATTTTAAGATATTGTATGCCTGAATATACGAGTAATTCGACAGAAGACAAGTTTTTAAATTTACTGTGGGAATTCGACAAAAACTCGAACGACGCAGGTAAGTAAAAATATGTTATATTCAGTGGACGTAAATGTTTAACAATTTGAAAGAAGCAATACATTTTTCATTTATAAAATCTTCAAAGCAATAACCTTTCACTACAAATTCACAAATGCATTATTGTGTTAGCTTATTATACAGAATCAGAGTAACGGTTAAAATCTCACAGTTGCGAACTTTTTATATTCACCGAGTCACAAATCGGAAGAAATCTTGGTTTTTTGATCGAGAATGAGTACATCGCAAGGAACTGCGTATGAATTCTTGCAAGTATTCATAAATGTGGAATTTAACAAGGAAACGATTTCAACATTTTGTTTGAAAAGCAATATTTTTCTTATTTACAACCGATATTTTTAATTATTTAAAACTGTTTTTGTAATTTAGTCTCCCAATTTTAGTCTGGAAAATTAATCATTCAGATATCTTGGATTGTAAAGTCATCAACTATATGATATTAGTAATCATACCACGCCTTTTCGAAAGAGGAACAAACAAATCACAAAGCTCTTTTCCTGACTACCCAAGATACAGAATCTATGTTTGCTGAATTTTAAAACAATCAATTCCTTGAATAGGGTGGGACGATTTCCGGTTTTATCACATCATTTCTAGTTATGCAATTGGGTTGCACGTCGTATCATTTAAAATTGAAAAGTCAGATTACTAAACCAATTAATCCTTTAAATACGTGACGACGATTGATTGGATTTCAATAAACTGTTGAAATCTTGTTTTATGAACATTTATTGAAATCAATTTAACTTTGCATTCATTTTCAAAAGCTTGTTTACAAGTTCACTCGCATATATTTCAAGTTCTCAGTTTGCGAAATGCGTAATGAATTAGCAATTATATTATTGCAATAGAATAAAATAATTAATCTGCAATAACTTCAATTAACCGAACTTTGGATATCGAAAATAAAATGTTTTCAGATATCCATGTTTAATGTACCAGCTCAAACGTTTCAATTGAATCAAACATTTTATAATTTTCCTACCAAGTATCTTATCTATCAACAAATTACTTTTAAAATCTAATGCTGATAATTATATAATCAAAAATTTTCCAACAATGACTCGAAACGTTCACCACAGTTTTCTCAAAAATCCAGATAATCATTTCATTTCATAATCATTAGGAAACTATTATAATAACACATGCAACATTTTATCGACTTTTTTGACAAACATTCCTCGCTTTGATATCCTTCAGCATCCGAGATCTCGCCCACCGAAACCCTTCTGATACCAAAGATATTTACCAACGAATTGCTCAACGACACCCTGACGCAAATCGACCGCAAGTGTGAGGTAAGGCGAACCCCGAATTTTGATTGCGCCGTTTGAACTGCGATAACGCCAGGTCGGTTTGCATTACAGAAATTCCTCATGCTGGGTTGCGACATTCCGGAAGTAGGGGCGAATATCTTAACGTGGAAAGAGGCGCTGCTCAAGAGTCTATATCGCACCGACAAAGCAACCGATAAGTCGCGCGCTGCACCACAAAAATTTGACATTGTGAGACCTCATTTCTAATTATTGTCCCGCGATCGATAGATAACGCCAAGATTCGATGACTCAATCAATTGTTCCAGCTGATGAAGACCCGGAAGTTGGAGGATGGACTAACCGAGACCACATTCAACGTGGGCAACGGGAGTTCCGGCATTGGAATCGCCGTTTCCGGGAACATCACGAGGATCAATCTGCAGGTTCCCGTGGGTGAGCGAAGAGAAAAATCGTTTTGGCGGGATGAAAGATTAGGGGGCTGCGTCAAGTAATCCACTGAGTAGGCTTAGTCTGAATGAAAAAGTAGGCTATTTTGCCAAATAAATTACTGCTAACAGACGATTTCTTGTTGGCTACATTTTTTATTGAAAAATGAATGTATGCAGATAAAGCAATTTGAGGTAGTGATTTGCTGCATTTTTAGAAAGATATTTTAAGTACAGTATTCACATTTGTCCTGTGAATTTTTGTTTGCAAATTGAATGTTTATCAAGTTTAGACTTAGAGTGGCATTGACATGAAATGCTAATAAAGTAATACGAATATTACATATTTATTATATATGTAAACGAAAACTGTATAATAAGTGTTGAACGCAGTCATTTCATTAAACAATTCTATTAAAGTTTCATTGAACAGGTATTCGGAACATAAGTTAAAAAATGCAATAATTCAACAATAGAAAATAATGAAAGACCACGAATAGAAATATTGTCAGTAAGCTACTTTCTATCAAGAGAATATGTATATTTATCCGTTTGAATCCAAAGAATTATTGTTTTTTCTGTGTACTTCACTCATAAACTTTTTGTAAGTAAAGTGCATTTCTTCCAGCATTCTAATGACGTTATTGAATCTCGTCATTCAATTAACGAAACAAAAATAAAAGTGACATAAAGAATCAATTACTTGACTTCAAACTTGACCAAACTCTTCAATAATTGCAATAAAATATACAAATTATAACCTATTTGTATGGGATTGGTTTAGATCTTACTTTGATCATTTTCTGATCTCAATCTGATCGAAAATGAATGTCCCATTTAGACATTAATTTTTCGGGTCTTTCCGAACGAAATTTGGGTGACTCAGGCATCCCGCGCCCTTAATACAAAAAAGTCGCGTGTCTCTTCGCGTCAACTTCCAGTGTCATCACTTTCTGGCATTCTTAAGGTCAGGGACTCCGATTACAACGTCAGCATTATCCCCGACTGCTGCGTCGCCTGACTCACGCGCGGTTCCCGATCAAAATAAATGCGCTTTTTTTTGTTCACATCCAATAACGAAACAACAAAACGAACGCGCCATCGTTATCGCTACAACGCTCGACTAAACTCCGTAATTGTGAGCACCCGATGCTCGCGCGCTAATTGCTTCTCTCAGTCTGTTCGAATTATTCTATCGGTGGTTTAACGCTCGACATAAATCTCTCGGCATTCGGACAATAACTGATCGCGAAAAATCGCGGCCCACGCGATCGCGCCGATAATGTTGCCGTATCTACAATCTTAGAAATATACGATTTCATCGAAAAAGACCGTCTTTTTGTACTAGAACTTTTTGTACGTTTTAATGATAAACATATTTTTTCGGAAAACAACTTCCTGTACAATAAAAAGTATTCTTTTTCACTGAAAAGGAATGTCTTTTTATGTAATTTAAAATGTACAAGAAGATTATTATCTAAGGTTACATTTTACAAGTTATGAATGTTGCATAATAATTATTTAAATAGACATTCCCAATTTCTCTGCATTTTTTTAAATTTTTATTTAATGATATGTTTTCAATAAAACTGCATATCTCTTGTATTTCGCGTATTTCTTGTACATATCGCGAATTAATTTATTCGTGATATTTAATATTATCAATTAAACTAAATTAAACAGCTCATTAACTTTTATATAACATTATGTCATAAAATTGTGTTTGCTTTTTTTTTCTATAAAAATCATCACCCTTTTTTCGTGAGATTTCCGTGAAAAAGACCCATTTTGTTTGATCAGTAACAGTTTCAAATTATAATCCCTTTCACTAAAAAACATTAATTGGAGAAGACGCATTTTAAGTATGTTCTACCCGTGACTATACTACTCAATTTTCAAAATAATGAGAATGTCACATAATTTCGAAAATATATTTCTTAAGTTATAGAAAGAATCTGTAAATTGTTTCAGAATTTCTCAGAGCCTTCAGCCAAACTTAAATGAATTGTAAAACACAATTTTGCCTATCCCAATGCATTGGTTAGAATAGCGCCGCCATATTAAAACAGTGTAACAAATAGAGTCTGTCCTTTATTGCTCCAGCGACTAGTCTCTATCCAGCGTATTCAGATAGGAAAAATCGTATCTTAAAATTAATCTATGCCTGAACCAGGCTGTGAAAAAATCTGAAATAATTTGTTCTTGCAGTGGTCTGATGATTATATTTTCGCAGTTTTGCGACGGTGTCATTATATTTTCAAATAGGGGTAGAACATCCTTAAGGTAGTTTACTTGACTTATGCATTATTAGTAAGAAGGTTTTTTTTCAATAAGGGTTTGTCCATTAATTACGTAAGGTTGAGCAAGTAAGATGAACATAGTTTCCTGTTAGGTAAAAAAGGACAAAGTAGAGAAAAATATTGACGTAATTGATGCATGGCCCCTAATGAATGGATGGATGACTCCTAAATGAATTCTTCGGATTGCTAGTGACTTAATTTTGTTAAAATTTGCTGCGGATGCGGCAAATTTCTGACGAAACTAGCATCTGCAGGATAACAAAACTAAGCGAGGTTATAGTTTCAGCCCCAAAAATTATATGTTAGTCTTGTTAGTATATTAACGGGGGGAGTTCCTTTGCGAACGATGTTTACCATTGGGATCAAGGCAAAAGTAGTATTTTGGACACAGGACATGATATTCCAGTAAAGTACGATCATGTAAAACTCAAAGAAGATGAAGGAGGAACACTTTTTATTTTTCAGGACATTATTTTAAAGAATGTTAAAATTTAAGGATATTTTGGAGAGAAAATTTTGTCCCATGACATAAAAAATTCAGGACATTCCATTACCAACCCATTAGCAATACCGAAACCGAAATTTAACATGATGGACTGTATAGTGCTTGAGAAATCGTAAAATAAAATTACAAGATACGTGAAATTTAAAGAAATGACATTAAAACTAGTTAATTGAATTTTTAATGTTTAAATTCATTTACATTTTTATTCCCGGCAAGTGGATTTTTAGCCTGAGGCATAGCCAAGGGTTAAAAAATACTTGTCGGGGATCATCAGCTTTTGACCCATGTCGCATACGATAGTTTTCATGCCGTGTGTGCCCAAAAAAGTCAACTTTCAACGTTTATGATGGGGAAACAAGCGAACACGTGTTTCGGACTGCGTGGGATGACGTCAACGCGCGCGCCGATTTCATGCATTTCCCAAATAACAAAACATGACGCCGCGCAGTGCGCGCTTGTTTTACGCGGCCGCAAATTGAAAACGTCAGAGCGCGGCTTATCGCGCGAATAGTTTTGGTTCCACGTTTTTTAAAATGATCGTGTCCTCTTGCCTAACGCCTATTCCGCAAACAGCGCGCGCGCGACGATAACAAAATACGCTACATACGCAGTTGACGGGCGACGAATTGTTTGGATAATTAGAAGTATGGCTCACAATGCCAGAGGCAATGGAGGTGGAAGGGATAAGTGTTTGGTGGAAACTGTGTTGGCGGCTAATGGGGATTGAGGATGTAATTTGACATGGAAAGTGGAATGAAAGTGTGTACAACGTAGATAAGTGTGTCGGAATCGATAAACTGGGTATAAATATGTAATCTCGCGTTATAAGTGAAGTTTGCTCGATCTAAGAAGTTTGCACAAATGCATGTTACTCAAGTAAACAAAGAGAACTAATCAAAATAATGGAGATGAAATGATGACAACTTTGTTTCCAATTTAATGTTCAAACTTCGAGGAAGACTTTAAGAGTTATCTTGTAAAAACTTTGTGATTAAAGTTGATTCAAATCAATTGAATTATGGAAACATTATTATGATTATGAAGAATTCCTCAAATTAAAAGAGAAGACTGGTTAAGTCAATTTTCATTTAATTGACTTTTGCTTGGAAGCAAAAACTTGTAAGATTCAATTTCAATTGATGTATGTAACTTTTGTTTCTCTTAATTCTTTCAACGGAATACAATTTAGAAATCAATCATAATCCATTCTCAGTTTGTCTAATTGTATTCAGTATAATACATTTTGGTGTAGAAGTGTAGGCGACTGAAACAAAGAAACCTCTGAAACTCTGTTCTTCCATATAGAAAACACTCGATCGAGGACAAACTTAACTACGACTAAACAATTGGTCAATTATGAAAATGATTCAGCTGAGATTCCACAACCTGAGCAAATTGTCTATCCAACAAATAAATAACATGAAAATACAATATTTATTTTCTTAAGTTTTAAGTAAATCGTACACTAAATTTCCATTGACTTGCAGAAGTTCGACATCATCCCCTACCTTAACTTTCCAATTGTCAATTGAATTGTTCATAATACTATTCTTTAAAATCGACTTTAGTCACCAAGATTCCACTTCTGTCCTGGGATGATTCGTCAACTCGAAAGACCACTCTAAAAGCTCCACTTTCCACCATCCTCCAATTTCATCTGTTGAATCCTCCCAAATCCACCCACTTGTTCCCCAACCAACCCGTGAGCCCAGCACTCTTTTCCCACACACGTAACCCAACCTGAGACCTTCCTGCGGAAATTCGCAAAATGCACCTTACTAGGCCGCGTAGGCAACCTTGACTGGCTCTGGCTCGACTATCGACCAGCATGCATCCTTCCTATGCCTCGTGACACCCATTCGCGGTGTGTTCGATGCGAAAATACACCCGCTAATCCACTGTCTGAAACGCGCTAAAACAATGCCGCTCGCGGATCAAAACGTAAACATGCCGCTAAAATAAACTCGCGCGTTTTATAAATAGCCCGATGCCCGCGCCGCGAAAATTATTTCGGCGCTCGGCTACTGTCACGTCGAGTTCCGTTTCGCGCACCAATTTTGCGCGGGCGCGAACACGCGTGCGCGCGCCCCCTATACTGCGCGCGACAATCGCTCCGCGGCGGTTCGAACGCGACGATGTTCGCGTTTTCTCTTCCGGGTTCGATGCCGATGGAAAAAAGTACATACGATGCGTCAAGAGGCTGCTGCAGGCGCCGGTATTCCGCGGAACCTCGTGGGCCGATGACCAACTGACAACTGCTCGTCCGGTGGCGGCCCGATCGCGAATATAACTTTTGTTGTGCAACGTCAACTCGCCCTTTGGCCAGCGCTGCTCGCGTTCGTCAAGATGACGCGCGCTTTTCTGGCAAGGTTCACTTTTGCAGCGGACACGTTCGGGAGAAATTCTGATAGCTATCTGATAGGGAGATCGACGGCCGTTTTTTGTTTTCGAGTCGCGATGTTTTACGTTTACGTTTCTAAGCAGTGGCTTTCTACAATAGCCTTGCGATTTAAAGCTTTGCAAGATGTTTGCAATGTAAGAACCAGTGATTCTAATGGTTATATTTAGACAAATTTATAAACATTACAATATCATTACTTTGTAATATTGTCAAATAAGATTATGTGATATAATAATTTTTAACAAATGGGTAAAACGGTAAAGATTAACGATGATTTGAGACCTTCGACAAACAAGTCAGGACACTTAGACCCTGGGTTAGAGACTATGTAAGAAATGAGTATTTAAAATAAACTTTCCTTATATGAAATGTAGTACTATTGTAGGAATCTTATATAATATTCATTTCATATTACACAATCTCAGAAATGTTATCCTTTTACAAAACCTATTTAACACAATACTTATTAGTCTTCTCACAAGCGGATGGGGCAAGTTCAATCTGAACACACTTGACAACATCTGATTCCAGTTAAGGCGATATATCAGAATACGTGAACTTGAAAACCCCTGCACGTCGTAAGCAAGATTGGTACACTAAGAAAAGAAAAAAAGTATATCAGTCGAATCACAAAATGTGAGAGATTCGACCGGTATTCTTTTTTATTTTTTTTTATTGTACCAGTTGTGCTCACGACGTGCAGGGGTTTATTTAAAAATGTATACTGACATCTCCTTATTATAGCCTGACATCTGCTTATTCAAATAGCGAATGGAATTTTCAATTGCAAAACCTGATTCTGTTTACACTGAACAGGCATTCTCTATGAGTGCAGTAACATTACTGTAATATTTTTTAATTTGAATATTCATAAGTAATCAACACGTATAAGATTTATTTTATATGTTCAAAAAATTACTGATTGTAATGTAAATTAACATTATTCAAAAACTAAAGAGACTGATTTAATAAACGGTCACCCATCCAAGTACTGACCAGTGTCAATACTGCTTAACTCAAAGACATAATCAAAATAATGTTATACACCTCGTTACCAATGGTAGACTTTAGAAGCGTGAAATTACACTTCACGACCTCCCCCTCATACGTCAGAAATATTTTATGTCATTAGACTTGTTTTTGTAAATATGTTATGTTTATGCTGACGACAGAGCGTGAACCATTGATATCGAATGCCACCATTACCTCAGAGTAGAACAATTTTTTACCCTTTATCTTAACCGAAAATAAGAGACTCTCATAATGTTTTCCAAACTGTAAATTTGCTGTTTACTGTTTTTTCTTATTGCAGGCAACGAAAAGAATAATGAGAAAAGGACCGAAAATGTAAGTGCTAAAACTTCAACTGAGTCTAGATGTGATTTTTTAGATGTTATTGGCTATTCTTTTTAATTTAGGAACGGAATGACAATGGGTCAGCGCAATTTGAGAGGATAAGAGCTCAAAAAAGGCAAACCGACTACGAGATTTATGACCCGAAATATGACAGTTCGCATGTCCGTTTCGAAGATGAAGTACGTAAACGAATGTCAATGCATCGTAATTCTTCAATGTCGCTAACATTCGCTAGAGTTCTAAACTACAAATACTCAATCTTTCTGGGTTCGGGGAATCTTAGAATACAATTATTTATCACTGTTCGCTGGAGTGGAAAGTAACTTATACAAGATTGCATTTTCAGTTTGCTGAGCAAGTACCGTCACACAACAACGACGTCGAGTTTACACCTCAGGCCACGATAAATGAAATCGAAATAGCACCTATCAATAATTCCAACGCGTCGACTAATTCTGTCGAAGCAAGATGGAACGAGCCATTGGAAGTAGGAGATCTCCAAAGTGTCGATTTCGACAGCTTCACTCGCAGAAAATACATCACGATCGACGTGGCAGATGACACGAAATTGGTCATTGAATCCAATGGAATCAGCTATCATGACATCAGTTTTCAAGTCACAAATAATTATCCATTTCCTATCACTGTGCTGCCACGAGCAAGTTCCCCGGATTTTTATGTATCACCGTAAGAAACATGTTACCTTCAATTCGTGTTTTTCAAAATTCAGAATAATTGTACTTTTATTTTATTTTAATCAAAATAATAACAGGCAATCGCCAAAAAAACAAACAATTTTCAATATTTAAGTATTGAAGAGAAAAACTGCACTCGACAAAATGTTATTTATGTCTTATTCAAATTAACATATGATGTAAACAATGTTTTTTCCTATTCAAAGGCCCAGAGTACAAGCTGGAGGTCGTGTGACTTTGAGAATTGGGAGAAATTTATATTTGAACAAAGAGGTTGGAACTGTAACTCTGGCCCTGGAAGTAATCAATCCGGTAAATCTTGTAATTCAAAAGTCGGCGTACTTATTCCTCAAGAAATATAACTATGTTGTAAGTATTTTAGGTAACGTTTAAATATTTTTATTTTAGTTTGTATTGTTTTTGCAATAATAAACTTGTTGTTCTTATTCATGCTACATGAACAGCATTATAAAATCAATAACATATTGGTTTGGTTGTGAAAGTTTTAAGATGAAAATATCAACTAAAAAATATGTTTGAACTTTGTATCGTATTTATAAATATCAATTGATATGATAAAATGAGGATGAATTATGATTCATACTCAATCATAAATATCTTAATTTCGTTAACGTTCAAGATCGTCAGATAAATTTTGTTATTAAGATTGCATTAGCACATGCACTAACATGCATGAAGGCGCTCACGTGCACACTTGAGCAAGTGTAAATTTTTTTTTGAATGTCAATTTTAATAATTACTTATTTATAAGTCACTAATGGAATGTTTTCAATTAATTTAATGATACAATAATGAATTGATTAACAGTGTCTTTATTCTTGTGTGTGAAGTAGTTTAATCTGCCTACAAATGTATTGCTTATAAAAGTTGAACAGAGTTTTTGTACGTTGAAATTAAATTTTAAAAAAGTTATTCTAGATAATATTCACCAAATATCAACTTGTGGTAGAAACATTTCGTACGTTGAAGGCCATATATTTAGCATATCAGTTTTGACATATATGATATACGTTGTTTCCTACATACAGGGTTCTTCCAGTCAGACGTCAATATGCTTGAATTATTGACTAACTGACATCAAACTTTACTTTGAAAATTTTAGCTTTCACTAAAAATTATATTTTAAACAATTATACATTGTTAACAAATAAATATAAGCAGTATGTAAATAATAGCGAAAAACCTTGTGAAAAATGTTTTAATCAACATTATCAAAACGTTTAGTTAATTCATAGTTAAAAATTATTTTGAAAAATATCCCATACATTTGTTTTCAAATCATTTTGCAAAGATTTTTGGCTCTGGATCACGATAAAAGTACTTCTCAACAAGCTCACGAAAACATGATTAATTATTGAATATTAACTTCTCAAATATTTGCTTGTTTGGAAAAGATTTCATATATACATAATTATATATTTAACACGACGATAAGTATCAAATCTTATTGCTTTATGAAAAACTATAATATTACTACAATTGCCACTCCAAATGATTACAGATACAGAGTAAAAATTCCTCAAGTCTAATAGCAACATACCAACTTTGTTGTGTATTTGCCGTACAATTTGCAATTTAAAAAATCTTAAAAAATGCCGAGTCAAATGCATATACAATAAACAAATTTCCTGACTTTTCCATGATTTCCAGCGACATTTTCCCCCTTTTTTCTAACAAATTTCGATTCATTTAATTACACTTTATCAAAAAAACAGACATTCTTTCATATATATTTTTGTAATTTCTCTTGAAATTCCGAAACAATTTCTCTAACTTTTTGACTTCCATGACCAAATTCCCTGACTTTTCTTTTTCAGAATGTGGTCACCTTAAATTAATTTATTTCATCAAAGAAATTGCATTAAGGATTACTAATTTTTTAAATTAAACTAATTTTACTCGAAATTTTAAAGAATTTTGAAAATGTTTTCCAATTGTTCGACAACTAATTAACAAACTGTTTTGCTGTTACACTTCAGCAAATTTCACTCTGTAAATAATATAATAACAATGAACTCATCCAAGTGTGACAATATACAATTTAAATTACTTCGTAAGGATAAACGTGTTTACCTTAAACGTATTTACGTGTGACCTTTACTTAAATTTGAAATTTTAATAACTATTCCTATGTACTTACAGAACTAACATATACCAGCATAGATACGTCGTTACAATAATTTCTATTCACGAGAACTTATATTCTAACTAAAGGTTTTTTTGTTTGCTTAAAGTATCACAATGACAATGGACCAACTATAAGGTATTATTTCAACAACAACTGTGCCGGCAACTTGAACAGCAAATGGTGTTCGAAAACTTGGTGGAGTGTGAATATCGAAGCAGAAGATTTTCGTTCAGGCAAGTGTTGTATAATTACTCTGTCAAAGATTTGGCCCTAGCTCAATTTCCGTCACCAAAACTTCATTTTCAAAGTTTAAACAGTTTAAAATTATTGTAACCGATTACTGTCTTCTTGCGAGACAATTTATTTTTAACGTCAGCAGGAAAAGTACATACCAATTTACTGCAAATTTTATATATAAGTGTTCTAAACAATCGCCAAAGCCATTTTTTGAAGCTTCGAGAAAACAAGACAAGATCTTGAGTTAATTGTCATTCGTTTAATCCCGTATTACCTATATTTGCACAAGAATAAAATAACTGAATGTGACATTTGTCTACGAAAAATACTTTGAAAAAGATGTCTCTTCGGGTAATTCTTCAAATTTAGGGTACTGGAGTTAATGTGTTTTTAGTTTATTATTTCTAAGCAATAGTTGTGAGACTTTAAAATATAACTCACCGATTCTTAGATAATGGGAGATTACTTTCAAGGAAAAATATTAAACTTTTTGTGGTCTGACAAACTGAATGCATTTTTTTCAAAATATGAGCAAAATTAGAACAATTACAGTTTGTCAGATCACGATTCACTATGAAAGTTAAATGGTTTTTGTTAATCTTCAATTGTGAAATAATCGGTGGATTATGTCTCAAAACTACGCTTAGAAATAATAAATTAAAAATACATTAAATCTGGAGTTGAGATATTCCTTTTTCAACTATGTTTTCAACTATCACCCTATTCTTAAGAAGCATCAATTTATATATTTTCCTTTTCTAATCATTATTGTATGTATTTAGGACTGAAAATGGTATCCTCAGTTCCGCATGGAATCTACTCTGATTCCGATTATATTAGTGGAACTACTTCCTTGCAGAAGTTTTATTATACTAACACATGCTGCCATCCAGAAGTGACAGTAAAAGCGGTAGATGTTTATGGAAATACCAGAACTCAAGTAATAGATGTTCGAGGTAACATAAGGATTACTGTTTGATGATTTATTGATATCATTCATTATTAATGATGTAAAGTATACTGAGGTATTTTTAATGTTTCAGAATGGGACAACCTAAGCCCTGGAGAGATAGCCGCTATAGTATTAGGGGCATTCCTTCTTTTAGTTCTGATTATTTTGATAGTTATTAGTGTTTTGTATTGCCTTGCGAGAAGAGACAAACTCGACTTGCCATTTACACAAAGGTATTCCTCCAGGCCAACTCAAAGAACCGATAGAACAGATTTTTAATTTTTAACAATAAAAGTAGGAAAATTATTGCAATATACAATGTTTCCAATGAATGGGTAAAAACCCACACTGTACAAAATAAATCTAACTCATTTTCTAGTTTCACTTTAAAATAAAACTTTTATTATAATTTTTCAGAGGTACTTTAATTTGCTAAAAGCTGATTGGCTTGAAGTTTGAAATTTACAGTAAAACTAGAAAATCAGTTATTTACAACGTATTAGAAATCTCAGTCTACAATAATGGGTATAGTTGCATCATTGTAAAAATGCATCATGATCACGCGATTAAAATTATACCTGTTACTATCTGACAAAAGAACAATAATCAAAATGTGGATATTCTTTGTATGAATCATTGTCAGTAGAATAACTGGTAAAGATAAAAATATGAATAATAAGGAAATTTATGTTAAAAATAAAGAATAATTTGTAAAGGTGTTTATCGATTATTTATTACTTATTAAACAGTAATATTACATATCTCTTTTTAATGATAATTATTAAATAGAATATCTCATATATCACATTTTATGTTAAAGATATAGTAAAACTTCAACATGGGGAAAGGCTGAGAAGTAAGCCATCTTTCATTTCTGGAATGTATTACATATATGTTACTCTTGCAGCGACTGGAAGAATATGCATAATGCCAGTAATATATATCTGTGTGTACTGTTCTAATGCTGAATTATTAAAAAATATTAATAGAATATTTTCCATTAAAAATAATATTAATGTAATTTATTTAAATTGATACTTATGAAGATATAAATAGTTATCCAAAAATAGTAGCAATGTATTATTTATAAGTATCCATTTTATTCATATGACGCTAATAAAAATAAATGTTTAGAAGTTTAGACATTTTATATAAATAGAAATAAATAATTTAGTAAGAAAATATCCTGAACATTAACTTTTGCCAACAACCTATATTATACCATAAAACCACAATCAAAATCAGTTGTAATATACACATCAAACAATATAATTACAAACATACACAAACAAATAACCACATGTCTCAACTGAAAACTAAACCAGCTGATTACTCAATCAATATATCTTGATACAGTATATACTAAAAAATATTTCAGTTATACTCATAAAAAAATTCTAGTCTTCGAACTAGAAAAATAAATTCTAGTTTTCGCGAAACACCTGTCAATCTGAATTCTCGAAAGCAAATTTCCCTTACACGTTTCACTCTTACTTATCGACAGAGCACACGTCATCATTTACTTTGCAGGCAAACAAAAATGCCAAAACAACGTTCCGCTTGCGAAAATTGCACATATGACGAAACAATTGTTTAACGGTGATTAAACAGATCGAATTAATTATGCACTGTGATGCGATCCAGATGCAACATTAAAGCCCCACCCAAACATATTTTTCGGAGGAAACTCACCGTCAGACAAAACTGCAGGAGTCGCAGGTGTTACGGCAACGACCAATGCGTTACTCGTAAAGTAATCGTAGGAGAAACCCTGTCCCGCTGCAGACAGCAGCGGATTGTTCACTTTTCGTGTCGCATCCATGTTCCAAACAGGCACGTTACACTGACATTACACACGCACGAATCACAGCGCGGCCATTGCTCGAAGTTAACGTATGACCCGTGCGATACGACCGTATGACGTTAAGGTTATATACTACACGTAACCGGTCACGTGACAAAACAATGTGAAAGTTTCATTTTTTCTCCATTGTTGTTTTTACGTCAGTTTCATTTCATTTGGGCAACAATCCATTTGACGTAGAATACGCGTTTGTTAGATTGAATATGGTATCCGTGGAATAGGGGATAATGCATTTTTCGTGAAACATTTTTATCTACTTTTGGTTAGCCAAAGTGTAATTGCACCTTACATGAATGTAAGGTGCAGTGAAAGTCAGGTATGATTGAAGGTGGAGAAGTTAAGCGTATTACTTGTTCGGGAGAGTGAAGGTGATTTACTGAATTGAGTGTTGAGTATGTAATGAGAAAAATATATTTTCTCGGCATTTGACTTTTGCGTTTAAACATGCCGCGCGTAGTTGTAGTTCCGCGAGTTCAGAGGAGATGTCGCGCAGCTACAGAGAGTGGAGTGGCGCTTGCTTTGAATGATGCCAATCGATACAGCAACGGATTTTGTAACGTTTGCAGCACTGTAATAAGCACATGTGGTGGGAGTAATAATAAGTTGTGGATTGTTAGGCATGAGTTTTTATGTAATGTAATAATGGCGTGGGAAATAATAATCGTCAAAAAAAGTTTGAAATGCATTGTCACGTCTAGTCAATGCACCTAATACAAATATAAAATATTAAACAATTTCCGATTATTTATTATTCCCTCAAAAAGAAAAGTTTCCTGAAAAACATGAATACACTCTCTGTTCCACAATTCCATTTCCATACCAACAGACCTATATTAATATAGGTCCCTCAATTAAGAAATTCCGCCACCATTCGAACTTTGTTTCTGCCTAAAAAAATGCATACACAAACGTAAAAACACGAAACTGTTCAGCATACCTTTTCGAACCGCTTAAACAAATTCCCCGCAAATCAAAAACTCCTCCCGTTCGCCCTTCGAAAACCCATTCCAGTCCGATTCGCCAATCCTTTCGAAAACCGTCCCGTCGGATTCGAAATTTAAAAACCCTCCAGTTCAATTTAAAACGCCAAACGTTTGGCAAAAGCGACGCCGCCGAGCAGCCAATCGGCGCGCTTCCCTCCCCTCCCCTCCCCTACAACAATACCCGTAGCGTCGCCTCTCTACCACGCCTGACCATACCGTGCTCGACTGCTCAGCATACCGGTCGTACGAGGGTTGTTTCTTGTCTACGTGCTTTCGACTCACAAATACGACACAAATCGCACAGCTCACGAGCGAAAGTCGTGGAGTCGCAAACTTGCAAGTTAGTGCGTCACCCGAACGAGCGAATCGGTGCCCAACGGCCGCACTCAGAGACATTAGTGTTGCACCGTTGAACCGCGACTGCAGCGCAGAAAACGGACGGATCTGTTGCGGTTATACGAGGCGCACGACGGCCAGCTCGCGCTTGACATTGGGACGGCCATTTTGGCGTGTCGTTTCCTGCACGGGCGCTCCGCGCGACAAGCATCGAGAGCCATCCGCACCCAGGTGAGCAAGCTTGCGCGCGACACCCAACCCGGCGCCAGCCGAAACCCACCGCAACCCGGCGCGACCTTTATTTCCTCGGGAACGCCGTACCCGACCCCTCGGCCATTGTGCCCCCCCCCCTTGCTCCCCGCGAATAAACCGTTAAGTCGCGCTTGCAACGTTGTCGCTTGTCCGCTGCAACAAGCGACGATTTTCGCCTTTCTGCGCACTGTTTGACCCGACGGGTTTTAGGTTAGACGAAGACGGTGGCAGAATCTCGCTCCCTTTGTTCGGATTCGGAGTTTGGCCTTTTTTTCGTTGCCACTGGGGAATTGGTGGGGAGTTTCGAGTTGGATTGTGTGAGTAAAGGGCTTTTTCAAGGGGAGAGAGGCCTATGGCGTGGTTTCCGCCTGGCGCATTTTTCTCGCGATTCAAACGGTTATTGATTTTGAAAGTTGCCGCGTTGGCTCCGACGGAGGCCAAATTTTCTTGGAGGTTTGTTTTGCTGAGGGAATTTTGGATTGGGAGGCATGGCGGGCGGTTTTTGTTTATTGCAGTGGAATGCGATCCGGCAAATTGTTAATACAAATAGAGCATATGTTTTGGCGTCGGTACGTTTGTGACTGTTTGGGATATGATTTGATATGAAAAAGACAGTGTTTTGTTGGAGTTTAATGGGTTTACTTTGTTTGCGACAGCACTTTGTTTTTCCTTAATTTACCTTGTTTACATATTTTTCCTGGGAAACTGATAGGAATGTTCAATATCACATTTTTTCCAGAGGCATTTGTCATATTACAGAGAATGTATGTTTCAATTATCATGGGATTTATAAAAAGAAAAGAAATCTTTTTTTGCTGCTTTAATTGTTTGTGAATGGCTGACTTACAGTTTGAAAAGACATGTATAAATGACTCATGTTTACGTGTCTGAAACAAAGGACAGCCGAGTTGATATTGGGTGACCTTCATTATTTTCGAAATCCTCTTATCTTTGGAAACAGTTGTGAGGTTTTCGGCACAGTACGTCTTGTGCCTTTGAAAAAAGTGGACGTGTGTTCGCAACTGAAGAAATATATTCAAGTGAAATCAGTGTTGAATAATAAGCATTGGCTTGATTATTTGTTACTTGAATTTGACTTTCTTTCTATATGTGTTACTCAATATAGTATTTTTTTTTATTTTTATAACATTTACCATTTATTTTATATAGTTTTGTAAATATTGTGAATAGTTTTAACATTCTTCAAAACTGAAACAGTTTTAAGGTAAAAGCAATTATGACTAATGTTATAAAGTTTAATACAACATTTTCCATTGTGATTAACGTTTGAATTTTAAGCTTCTTACTATCTCATTACATAGCACTTAATGATGTTATTTTGATTCTTGATAGAAAGTTTATTTACATTCTCGAATTCACTATCTGTTTGAATAGGATCTAAAGATTCGTGGTTTTCAAAATGATGACCGAAACGCAGTTGAACACAAGTCACATGCTAAATTCTGGACTGGGTCCAAAAACAGATCTGGAGAAAATGGATGATGGGGGTTGGAAGAGTAAGTTAAACATTCCGCCCAAAGACAAAAGAATCAAAACTAGTGTGAGTATACTTTTATTTCAAAACTAAATAAAAATACATTCGATAACAGTCATTTAGATGCAATTAAATGCTGGTGATATTGCAGGATGTCACAGACACACGAGGAAATGAATTCGAAGAGTTTTGTCTAAAGCGAGAGCTTTTAATGGGAATTTTCGAGAAAGGTTGGGAAAAGCCATCTCCTATCCAGGAGGCCAGTATACCCATCGCTCTTACTGGAAAGGACATATTGGCGCGAGCCAAAAACGGTACCGGCAAAACTGGAGCTTACTCCATACCTGTGCTAGAACAGGTGAATACCTATTTTCCTCAAATTCACTTTTTTCTCTGAAATAACTATTTTTTGTTGTTATATTAAGACCTTTTCATTGCATTCATATTGTTTAATCAGCAAGTTTGAATTTAAATGTGTAAATGTTTATTCAGGTTGATGCAAAAAACGAGAATATCCAAGCGTTAATCATTGTGCCTACCAGAGAGTTGGCATTGCAAACGTCGCAAATCTTGATCGAGTTAGCGAAACATATGGATATCAAAGTGATGGTTACCACTGGTGGTACCCACTTGCGAGATGATATAATGAGGATCTACCAGAGAGGTTTGTTTTCTTCCCTTATCACTTTCAGCTTTCCAAACAGAAGTTCCATAATACCCAATTTTCATTTTCAAACTCCAATGTCATCAACCTCGAGGATATTGAACTTTAACATTCACTTGTCAAGATATTTACATTGAATAAATTGAATGTAAAATGAGAGGTGTAAAACTGTTGGTTATAATCGTGTTCATGTTTGCAGTGCAAGTTATAATTGCGACACCAGGAAGGATCCTCGATCTCATGGATAAAAAGGTTGCAGTTATGGATCAATGCAAAATACTTATCTTGGATGAGGCCGACAAACTTCTGTCACAGGATTTCAAAGGAATGTTAGATCACGTGATTTCCAGGTAAACAATTGTTTATCTGTTGTAAACTGTGTTGTGAAACTTTGGTTTCTATGTTTGGTGATTAAATGTTTCATTATTTTACAGATTACCATCTGAACGTCAGATTTTGCTGTATTCAGCAACGTTCCCCCTGACGGTAAAACAGTTTATGGAGAAGCATCTGCGAGATCCATATGAGATTAATTTAATGGAAGAGCTAACACTCAAGGGTGTGACACAATACTATGCTTTTGTACAGGAACGTCAGAAAGTCCACTGCCTTAACACATTATTCTCGAAGGTAAATACAGTTATCCGTTCTTAAAAATTAACTTCAGTTTTTAAGTAAGAATCCAATTTTAAAAAATTGTTCATTTTTTAAACGAAACAAATTTAACATAAAACAAGAAATTGCTTAGTATTCTACAAAGCAGTTCTTCAGTGGATATTAATTTTTGTTTCCAAGTCTAATCTGTTATTATTTAGGTTATTTTTACTGTTTTGCTTATATTTACATATTCATAATGTTCTCTTTGTTTAATCAGATTGTTAATGTGTTTATATGAAATAATATCTAGCCTGTTAAAATATTTATAGAATGTCTTGTATAAATTAATATTCTGATAAAAAAACTCATTGAAATGACGCATTTTTGTACAGAGCAGTATTTTCGTGCAGTACAATTTTCTATTGCAAGCAAATTTATTTTCATTTGTATTATAAGATAGAATTTGACAGAACTCGAATTAATGTGTGGTATATCTATAGGATTACATTTAATGTTCAATTTGCGGCACTACTTTAATAATGCAACAGCAAAATAGCAAATATCAATTTAGTATGCAGATATTTGACATATATGTTGAAATATGTGATTACCATGAAATGATTTAAAAGCAAGTTATTGTGTGTGAAGGTGATCTATGCTTAATACTGATGTGCATTATTTGTTGTTTCAGTTACAAATAAATCAAAGCATAATTTTCTGCAATACAACGCAGCGCGTGGAATTATTGGCTAAAAAGATTACAGATCTGGGATACTGTTGTTATTATATACACGCGAAAATGGCTCAGCCACACAGAAACCGCGTTTTCCATGATTTCCGTGCAGGACTTTGCAGAAATTTGGTGAGTTTATTTAAAATCATAATTTACACTTTTCGACTAAATTATGCATTTGTGATATATGAATACAGCAATGTTACTTTGCCTTATTAAATTGGTTTAATATCGTTGTTTTTGCTTATTGTTGTTTTGAGGTAAATTCATTAATACAATAATTTAACTTATTGATTATATTTGTCTGAATTTCATGAAATTAACTGAAAAAGATGCAATGCATATGATTGGATATTGAATTTTCGGCTTTCAAGTTTCAGTTATAAAAATGTTCATTTTGGGATAATAAAAATTAGTGGCGTTTTCGACAAGCATTCCGGTTCAAGTTGAAGTGAAATCTATCTTTGTCTAGCTTATTGGTAATATAGGGCTTGAGAAAGAGAAAACCTGGCCGAACATAAGTTCGATGAGATTTTACTTGAACCGGAACACATGTCGAAAACGCCATAGGATTACAAAATTAATCAGATTTATTTTATTTAAATCATTTTTTTATTAAATGTGTTTAACATTATATTATAATAACAGATATGGCAATTGGTAAATAATTGATCATCAATCATATGTTAATCATAAATAATTATATTCGTCATTGAAAAATATTTGTTTTGCTAAACACATGTTTAATGTTGATTTTGCGCAGCCCTTATGATACAATTAATCATATGAAAAGTAATTAGTAACATTTTACACAGTAAAACTGTATAGTTTATCAAGAGTTTGTATTTTATTTTAATGCCACTTTTGACTATTCAAATTCCTAGTTTATCAACTTTCTGTACATCTTGAATAAAAGTTATTGAATTAGAGGAATGTCCCGTTTAAGAAATAATTGTAATTTTCTATTTAATATTTCATCATTTAACTCATAAAAGTAGAAAACAAATTACTTTGAATTAAACAATTTTTTTTTGCATTTTCATAAAGTTTTAAAGTGTGTTTGTAATTCCATAAAGTTATATTCTTATATGAATTTAATATAAAATATTTTCTCCTAAAAGTTTGTTTGAGTTGACCAAATTATTACTTGTATCAACATTACTATTTGAATTTTTAATTTGATAATTTATTTTTAAAATACCTAGTATTTATTATTTTCTATTAAAGTAAATTACACAAATGAAGCATATGCTCTATGCAGAAATTATCATATTTAGTCTGTTTTTATTCCATAAAATTGTATTTTAGCTTGAATAATCTCAAAAGTATTATGATTTAAATCAATGATTTTAATCTTAACAACCCTCTATATATTTAATTATCAATCTACATGGCTGACAATGTATTCTATATATACATATATACTTATACAAATTTATGACATAGATTTGTCTATATTTTAATAATGATAATATAACATTCAAATATAAATTCAAGGTGGCAACTAACTGAATAAATTGGAAGTTGATCATTTATAAAAATAAGTGTTGAAATTAAGAGAAACATTTTAATGAAGAACCAAAACTTGAATCTGTAAAGATGAAAATATAGTTTTCTGTTGTTCACTTTGGAAAATCTTACCAAGTTGGGAAACTTGATTGGTTTCCTGGTCAGGGAAAAGTCAGGGTATGAAAGTCAAAAGCTCACAGAAATTGTTCAGGAATATGATTTAAATAGAAATTAAACAAATATATATTGCTATTAATAAAATGTAATTAAGCAAATTCATATTTTGCTAAACATTTTTTTATTATTTGAATATTTGTTTAAAATAAATAGTATTAAGCAGAGTTACTTAAATGGATTCACTAATACAAAAAAGTAAATTTGTTGTCAAAATTAAACAGCTGCAAAAGTGTTAATTAAACACATTTGTATCCGAAGGATTGTGTTTTAAAGTCAGGGAATTTTATTTAATCGTTTCAATCATCCTAGAACCGTAAATACAAATGAAAACATAGACGTATTTGGTTATCGGGTTTTATTTGATAAAATGTAGCCTGCCAAATGTGGTTTATATTATCTAAAATATAGATTCCATTTCATTATTCATGAAACAATTTGAATAAACCTTTTTTCAATGATCCATACTAGCGGTAATGAAAACAATATTCATATTTCAATCAAATCATTATGGTGGAAATAACAGAGATTGCAATTACAGTAAAAACTATACATTATATTACAATATATACATTTCTAGTCATTATCGAATATAAAAACGTATACAGTTATACATTATTTTTATATAAACAACACTGAACAGCAATTTAAAAAAAGCTGAATTATACAAGTTATCAAGTTAAGAAATGTGTTGTTTAAAATTTGTGTATCCAACCATCGACAAGCAAATTTGTGTTGTGAATGGCATTGTTAACAGATTTGATTTAAACAGGTATGCAGTGATTTGTTCACTCGAGGTATCGATGTGCAAGCTGTGAATGTGGTGATAAACTTTGACTTCCCGAAAATGGCTGAGACATATTTGCACCGCATCGGTCGCTCGGGCAGATTCGGCCACTTAGGTATCGCGATAAACCTAATCACCTACGAAGATCGCTTCAACCTCCACCGCATCGAGCAGGAGCTTGGAACCGAGATCAAGCCGATCCCCAAAGTGATAGATCCGAGCCTGTATGTCGCGAGGCCGGACGACAATAACAGTATGGATGAAGGTAACGTGTCCAAGTAGCTTCGCGGAACTCACGTTTCGAGAAATCGCTCAAAAGTTGTGAGAGAGTTTGACCAGTGCGCTAAAGAACAAACATATTGCTAATTATATATAAATATATACACACGAACACGAGAAAAGCGAGAATGAAAAGGGAAGCCACGGTGAGAGACTGGATTGAGCCAACGAGACAAACACCAGTCGACGCAGACTTTGGGACAAAGCGTAAACCGCGAAACAACGTTACTTAAGTCTGGCAAATTGTCGAGTGTACAGTGGCGTTGCACAGAGGCCAAACAAGCAGCAGCAACAACGGACGGACAGTGTGTTTTTTCGTCTTTGGTTTCCCAAACTTGTTGTTCTTTTTCGTTTCCGAGGCGCGGTTAAAGTGGAGCGACGACAGCGGAACCATTCGTCCGGGGATAACCAACATGTATCATCGTATTAAACTTGTAAATAGGAAGGAAACACAACACGGATGAAAGAGGAGTACTGAGCGCGGCCGCGCGCAAGTCATACTTTGTATATAGATAATCAAGTGTACATATATCGATGCGAGGCAGGGTCGAGCCACTATCGGCGCGGAGGCTGAGCAAAGCGGACAATTGAGCAAACTTGAATGGCCTGCGCGTTTTCGTTCCCCCGTCCGATCGAAACGTAACCACCCCGAAACGTTGTTACCGAAATCCCCCGCAAGTCCGCGCACCGTCGGTTCCCGTCCGCGACCCTCTCTCCGTTTTGCCCACACTTTTCGCAAATCGTCGTCCCCGCGCGAACCAAACCATCTTACGTCTCACGCAACTACCAGGAGCTTTGTGATATTAGTTGATCGATGCTGGCTCGACCCTCGAATATTCTATACTGTCATACAACTCTGAAATTCAGATCACCTCACGCCGATTTTCGAACCCGATTCTTTTTCGCCATTTTCCACCAAGTTTCTCCGGATCTTTTTTCTCAACTTTTATCGCCAATTCTGCCCGAGAGATATATTGTAACAGAAACCAGGGACGCTTAACAATCATTTTAACGGCATTAAATTTCACTGCATTATTTAAACCGATCTACATTATACACGCGAGTCTCGATTTTTTACGACTATGTGATTGAACGTCAGATGTTGTAAAATTGACTAGTTTTATACAATTATTTTTATAAACAATTGGCTGGCGAGAAAGTACGCGACGATGTCCACGATGCGACACTTTTCACGCGATTCGACCGCGACCCTTTCAACTGTGCGAATTGTATTATAACGGGGGTTTCAACTAAAGTATATTATAAATATATTATATATATGTAAAAGACGCATTACAATGGGAGAGATGGTTCGTGAAGAGTGGAGCCGCCAGTCAAGTGATCTAGACTTATGAAAGGAAATTCGTAAATACTGATAAGCGATTAACGTAGGGGTTTGCGGTAAACGCGCGGAAGGGACGTCCGTTTCACGCGAGCCGCAATCCAGCGAAATTTTCCAGTCGCTCGCCGCTCCGAGTGCGTTTGCGCGCCTCATTTAAACGTACTTGTAACATAATCCATAATCTAAACATATATATATGCATATATATATAGAATTACAATTATATATGTGAATATATATTTCTTTCGTATGACAACGAAGTCAGCCGGCGAGTCGTGCGCGAGAGCGCACTTTTCGCGCACGTGCATTTATAATGTATATATTCATGCGTGCGACGAATCTGGCGGCGCTCCCCGACGGCCCGGACGAACGAAGCGACAGACGCAGAAAATCGTTTTAAAAAGCCACAAAAAAATGCGAGTCCGAACGTGGGTGTTCGGAGACACCGGGGCCGCGGGGCAGTTCTGTCCTTTGTCAACCGAGCGCGACGACTCGCAACGCCAAACGCATTCGGAGCTAAGCGATACGCGTGCCACCTGCATCCGGCCGCGACAACTTCGACCTTCGTTTCCCACAACGCCTCGCCGCTTCCTGCGACGCCTCGCGGCGAACCAGCGAACCGGCGAACTTGTTTCTTTCTATGTATATTCCCTTATTTCCGATTCATTACCCTGTTCGGCCGACTACACTTAAAGAAGCTTTTTTTTTGTCAAACTGAAACGTTTTAGCGAAAATCCTCGTTAATGAAATTACGCCGAGGCCGAACTTTTTGCCCCCCAATTTTTTCGTTCATTAATTACAGCGTAATGAGATATCGGCAGACAGGCAGCTATGTTTTTAACTTTTTTTTAACTGAATGTTTACAAATTCAACTCGACGAAACAACAGCGGCGTCGTGTGCGATTTTACGGCCAATTCCACCGAGACTAATTTTATGGCCGAGGCGCTTTTCGGGAGATGAGTCTTCTGAGGAGTGGACATCCGATCACTGCCGAAAGGCAGTCGGATTCGGTAGGAGGGATGATTGTTCCACGTAGATCTTGGGAACACATGTTTTATTACAGAGGGTTAACATCCGTGAGAAGAGAGAGAGAAAGAGCCTCGAGAATATCCAGCGGGGCGGCGTTATGGTTTCAAACGAGAAAACCGATGACTCGGTCGAGTCTTCAGGGTTTTCTCGGTTGAGACGCCTGGTTGGCCCGGTGAGAGTACAAAAGACGGTTTCTTGTAGAAATCGGTTGTGCCTTAAAGGGTTAAAAGCGGAAACGCTCACGCCGATTGGGTTTGGTACGGATCCAGGTCAACCGAAAGAAAAAAAAATTAAAAATTACGAAAATCATAAAAAAAAATGAGTAAAAGATGTGAAGTAAGATAGAGGGAGGAGAGGATCAGACCTATTTCATGGAAGCTATACACTACGAAATTCAATTTAATTTTTTGTTTACTAGTTACTTTTTTGTTTTACGGATAAACAGAACGATTCGACCATTGGTGCCGGAAAACTGGTCTGTGTTTGTCAAAAACGCGACTTGTTTCGCGGCATTTCTGTTTTCTCCAACACACTTCCACTTGTTATACAGTTTCGACACAGTGTTGCGTTGATGTCTGCGACTGTTTGATGTAGTTTGTCGAGACGCGAAGCAGGATTGACCAGCAGATGGAAATGCCAACAACGGTGTCAGGGATTGAACTCAAACAAAAGGCATTGACGGTAACTGGGCAGACATCAACTTCTCAACACCGCGTTTGAAAAACAAGAAATTTCGACATCGCGCAAAATGAAACCCAAATGTTGTATCAACTGCTGATTGGCAACTTTCCGTTGTTATATACATTACCAGATCGATCTGCAAGCAATTAAATCTGTCTTCATTGTGTTTTGTTTTTCCGAACAATTAATTAATGCGATTTACTTTTGATGGCGCGAAACATAAACTGATTTTGATTGAAACAAACGAAAGTATATTTGTAAAAAAAGTGGGTTTATGGTAACAGAACAAACAGTTTTTTTAATCACACGATTTCGATTCGACGTAAGCCCATTTTTTCCGTTCAGCGCATGTCAAAATTTTTGTATTTTACTTTCCTGTCAGAAACACAGAAGGGAATTTATGGTTCCTGATCTGTAATAAAAGTCCAATTCGATACCCAAGTTTTTATCTCTTTATTTATTGAACCCTAAATCTTGTCGGTGGTTAAAGACGGTATCGTGGAAAGTACGAATTAGTTTAATGGATGCACAAGTTTTGCACGATAAAATCGCGTTCGATTGGTCCGAATATCTCTGTGCAAAGATTACAGTTTAGTCTGATTTTATCCCATGCATCAATATTTATGATACTTGCGTATATTAAGAATGTTATTCCAAAATGAGATGGTTTGAAAAAGTAAGAATGATAGCAAAAATGACCTATTTTGTAATATGAGGAATAGGTGTATAAACAATTGTATATGCCATCCTACGTCTATTTTCTAGATAATCTAGATTTTCTATAGTGCCAATGTACATTCTCTACATGCAAACTTATGGAGAAGGGTTATTGACTTCAATTGAAAAATACCCTATTATATGTTATACAAAAATATGTCAAGTTCAGATATATTAATATCGGATTTTAAACGCTGCTATGGACAAATCATGTCGAATAAATAACAGAAAATACCTAAATTTCAATTTTGTAATGTGATTGATCGATAACAATATGTTAGGAAAAGTACTTCGTTAGTCAGTTTTTTTACTGCAACTTCAAACTTCACATATATTTTATGAAATATATTTAAGGAGATTACAAATCATCTTTATTTGGTAACACACGAAGTAATAAAATTGAATGAAAATAGATTACAACTCATCTTTATTTGGTAACACACGAAGTAATAAAATTGAATGAAAATAATAATTTCATTCAGTTTTAATCATTATGATAGTTCTTACACAAAGCGCCGGATATTTACACGGAGAAAACTGCAAACGACTGAGTGGCGTAGAATAAGACAGAAAATTGTAACCGCCAAAGATAAACAAGGACAAATAAAATTAAATTTACATTATTGTCATCTTTGTTTACCTTTAGATGTTACGATTTTCTGTCCTATTCTACACTACTTAATCCTGTGGTGCAAACAACTCAGTCGTTTACAGTTTTCTCCGTCTAGGTCGCCTAGCAAAAGGTTACTAGTGTTTTTACCTGAAAATCTTAATTGAATTACGAATAAATAAAACTTGCTTTACATAATGCAATGCTCATTTAATTCAATGTTAAGGTAGTACTAGCGGTACAGTCAGGTCCAAAAGTTTGTTCCAACTTATTATTTATTTATTCAGTGTTTACGCAGAGTTTTTCGGTTTTTTTATAAAACATATGCAATAAAATAGTGCCCCTATGATAATTA